>CM068743.1:39547208-39569288 GCA_035084275.1 Hydrolagus colliei | reverse complement strand
ATTGGGTTTTTGCTGAAGGCATCTGCCTGCTTTTTGTCTGTGTGTGTGTCTGTCTGTCTGTGTGTGTGTGTGTGTGCAATTGCTAGTTCTCTCGACTTCAAGAGCAATGGGGTTTATGTAGCTTTGTTAAAAAGAGTCACAGACACAGTGTCAGGCTGGATGTGAGCACAGACACAACAGACACATAGAATGAAACCACTGAAGGGAAACCTCTCTCTCTTTCTCTCTCTTTTTTTTACTTCTCCTTACTACCTCCTGCCCCCCTCCCCACACACCCCCCCCCCCCAAAAAAAAACATTGCATAAACTTGGAGAGTCACCCAGTCACTCTGCTGTTATTTTCTCTCCCTCTCTCTCTCTCTACCCCCGCCCACCTCCACCCCCACTGCAGCTTTCCACCGCTGACTCATTTCTTTATTTAAACACACACTGATATCATTTAATGTCAATGTGTTAAAAAAAAGCTCAAGTCCCTAGTGAGAAGAAAACGACAAGGTTTACACACTCACACATATACTATACACACACATGCACACATACAGGCACACACTACACACATACATACACACACACATTCTATACATACATAAATGCATACACATAGAGGCACACACATACATACACACATACATACATATATACAGACAGACAGACAGACACTAACAGAAACACATATAAAAATATAGTTATAAACACATACATAAATATACACACAAATACATAAATACACATATACACACACACATAAATACACATGTATACACACAGGTTATTTTTTGTTTCTCCTACAACATGAACATACAAATTGTGTCGAAAAAGTAACCTTGATGGGTTACAAACACACACCAGTGTTTTTTTTATTTTTAAAAAACATTTTGATGGTGCCACTGCTAACAACTGTGAGGAATGTTTTGTGTGTATTTGTGTGTGTGTCTGTCTTGTGTTTGTATGTCTGTCTTGTGTGTGTATGTCTGTCTTGTGTGTGTATGTCTTGTGTGTGCGTGTGTCTGTCTTATGTGTGTGTGTCTGTCTGTCTTGTGTGTGTGTGTGTGCCTGTCTTATATTTGCATGTGTCTGTCTTGTGTCTGTCTGTCTTGTGTGTGTCTGTCTTGTGTGAATCTGTCTGTCTGTCTGTCTGTCTGTCTTGCATGTGTGTGTGTGTGTGTGTATCTGTGTGTGTCTGAACCACAATTATTGTAATTAATTTTCTTCACACAGGAAATAACATTGGAACTCAAACAATACAATCCTGGCCATGCATAATGCATTAGCAACCTTTCCTACTCCAGGCTCAATTTCCTCTTTAATTTGGTATTTGTCTGAATGAGGGGAGGGGGTAGTGTGTGTGTGTGTGAGGGAGTGGGGGAAAGCTGTGAAAAGTTAGGACAAGCCTTCTGAGAAGTATTGTTGGCTATTTATTTGAGAATTTCTGAGTTCTAAGAGATTATCTGCAGATAAGTCTCGCCCAAACTGATTTAATCAGTGTCCTTTTATATAACCCCCAAAATATCAATTCAATTTCCTCCCTAAAATTTCTCACCTCCCCCCCCCCCCCCCCACCACCCCCCCCCCCCCCCAAAATCTCAACAGCTTTTCATTTTATTAATGATTTGGTATCTGATTTGCTATCAAATTATCTCACTTCAGAAAGTCACACACTCACACACACACACAACGAGACGTTATAATCATATAATAATCATACTTTAATCATAATAATCCTTTCATTTGATACAGAGGCGTTTTAAAGCACTTCACATATACATATACAGTGGATTAACTGTGTATGTTCTGAGTGAAAGTTTACTAACTCCTAAACAGATAGTGTATTCTATCAATGTTACGAATTATTATGCATCGGTGTTACTGTTAAAGGCAATTTTGAGTGTGCAGTAATTTGCAGATAAGGAGGGAAATATATACATATAGTATATATTATTATTATTTTAAAGTCCTATTTTCTATTTGGAAACTAACAGACACATAATTTGTGTGTGTATGTGTGTGTATGTGTGTGTGTGTCCCTATCCTTCAAACACTTCAGAGACAGAAATCTCTAATTAATCTAGTTGCAAAGAATAATCATTCAGGGGGGAGGGTGGGGGCATCATTACAGTAACATGATAGTAATAATAAGAGTTCAAATAATTATAATAATAAAAATAGAATGAATTGCATTTGATCTAATCCCTTATCAACTCTTACACAAGTCTGACAAACACTTTCACAGGAACATACTGCATCGATTACATCTGAAAAATGTATATAACAATCGAATTAATCGAAGAAACTCAATTACCTTTGAGAAGGTTTTTTGGGGGTTTAAAAAAAAACCTTTTGGGGGTTCAGAAATAAAGTGACATGGTTACAGAAAGGCTGGCTGGCTCGGTCAGTCTGTCTGTTTGTCTGTCTGATGGTGGTGAGAGAATAGACTAAGAAATAACAGAATAAGTGAAAAATAAAGCAAAACACACACATATGTTATACCTACCTAACTCGGTTAGATTCCCCCAAGTTCAGTTCAGTTGGTTCTGTGCAGGTATCTCAGCTTGAACTTGGAAAGTTTTTAATAAACTTGAAATATTCGAGGTACAAAGAGGGTTGGGGAGTGAGTGAGGGGGTGGGTGAGGGAGGGAGTGGGTGGGTGAGTGAGGAAGGGTGGGTGAGGAAGGGTGGGTGAGGGAGGGAGTGGGTGGGTGAGTGAGTGAGGAAGGGTGGGTGAGGGAAGGAGTGTGTGAGGGAGAGAGGGAGTGAATGACATGTGAATGACTTGTTTCTGAGCTTTCGGTAATGAACAGACTTATATGTCGAGCAAACTGCCTTGGCTGAGTTCAACTGCACACACACACATACACACAAATACACACACACACACACAAATACACACACACACACAGACACAAATACACACACACACACAGACACAAATACACACACACACACAGACACAAATACACACACACACATAAACACACACACACAAACTTTGCAGTCACAACACTGACACAACAGTCAGAATATATCAGTAAACGCATTTTTTTCTCTTTAGTTACTGTTTTTGTTACAGTTGTGTGTGTCTGTGTTTGAGTGTGTGTGTGATTTTTGCTGCTGCTATTTGCTGGAGGGTTCAGGCAAAATATTCTCAAGACACCCACAAGCTATTATTTTTGTTCCCCCTTCACTCACCCACCCACCCACCTAGCTGTTTAACTTTCTTTTTCACTTCAGCTCAGAGAAGGAAGGGCACAAACAGAGAAAACACAACAGTTAAATAATCCCACGACTCTCTCTCTCTGTGTGTGTGTGTGTGTGTGTGTTGGGAGAGGAAGGGTTGCAAATAAAGTATTTTAATGAATGACTATTTGAACCCACCCAGAAATCTTATGTCTCTCCCCCTTCCCCCCTCCTCACTCTCAGCCACAAAACTATTTAGTCCCATTGCCTGCACAGCTCAATGTATCCCCCCTCCTTTCTCTCTCTCTATATAACTGAGTTTAATTACAGGTTAAACGAAAATGGCTTCATTCTTTCTTCTTATTGTATGTTTGTGTGTGTGTCTGTGTGTGTGAGTGTGTTTGTGACTGTGTGTTTGTGTGTGTGTATGTGTTAAAAAAAATCCACACTGTTAATAGAAAATACAAGACCTGTTGCTAACTGATTTCTGTCTCTCTCCATCTCTCTCTCTCTCTCCCCCCCCCCCCCACCCCCGACACACACACTCTCTCTCTGTGTTCAGGTAAGTTAACCAGTTATTGGGAAATCATAATGTGTGATAACACAATGTAGGGGGGGTTTAATAGAGGGGGAAAACATGGTGTAATTAACGTTGGTTGTGGGATGGAGTGGGGGGGGGGGGGGTTGCAACCAGTATAATCTTGGGGCAAACTGTGTGAGTTTAGTGGCTATAGTTTTATAGTCAATCCATCCATTCGGCTGATAGATAGATAGATAGATAGATAGATAGATAGATAGATAGATAGATAGATAGATAGATAGATAGATAGATAGATAGATAGATAGATAGATAGATAGATAGATAGATAGATAGATAGATAGATAGATAGATAGATAGATAGATAGATAGATAGATAGATAGATAGATAGATAGATAGATAGATAGATAGATAGATAGATAGATAGATAGATAGATAGATAGATAGATAGATAGATAGATAGATAGATAGATAGATAGATAGATAGATAGATAGATAGATAGATAGATAGATAGATAGATAGATAGATAGATAGATAGATAGATAGATAGATAGATAGATAGATAGTGGGGAGAGGGTGAGTGGGGAGAAATGAAATGGAGAGAGTGAGAATGAGGCGGAGAGGTGAGATGGGGGGAGAGAGAAAATGAGAGAGAGGGGAGTGAGGTGAGATGGGGAGAGAGAGTGAGAAAAACAGAGAGAGAGAGAGAGAGAACAAAACGTTTCAACACATAACCACAGAAACAGAGAGATGCAGTGATTTAAAATTTTAATTTTGATGAGAATAATATTTGCAGCTACGAACAAACTATTTGTATGGTGGGCGGGCGGGGGGTGTGGGGTTGTATGGTGGGGTGGAGTGGGGGTGTGGAGAGGAAAAGGTTGCACTAAATCAAAGGCAAAGTGATTGCTAATTGAGTTCAAGAAATTTGAACACAATAATATAAAGAAACAGGTAACATAATCGTAGTTTATTTTTAAGGGAGTCAGCAAATTAAATGAGATTTAATTTCAATTGCCCATGATTGCACAAGTGATGTTTTGTCAGCATTTCACGTTTGATTTTGTCGCTTCCTGGATAACTAATATTAATCATATTAATATGATATTAATAATAATAATTCTCTGCTCGCAGGCCTTCAGCAGGTATGTCGCTAATGCAAGGGCTGATTTCAATACTTTTTTAAAAAAAATATTCAATAGGGAAGACAAAATGAAAAAAATCTGAATCTTTGACTCATCATATAATCCCTGTAACTATTGAAACTGTTGATCCTTCCCCTAATAATGATAATTATAATGTCATTATTAACACAATCGTTAATATTATTATATTGTTAATAGAATAATAGTTATTGTGTCATCAATAATATAATAATGATTCATATAATCATTATTATTATTGTTATTATTATTCGCCCACAAATCGATATTTTGCTGATATAGCATGAAATTGTCTTGTTAAAAGGGAGGGTTGGGATGGGAGGTGGGGGGAGGGGAGATTTATTGGAAGAGAAACTTCATCTAATAACTTGTGAATTTACTGATGTTATTTTGAAATAGAAATACAAATGACTCTTTACCTCTGTACCTCTACATAACTCTGTCTTATGAATTGTGTTCACCGCGAATTCTTCTTATTATTATGTGTGTAGTTAGTGGTTAACACTGTGCCAGATTTAACAGCCAAATTGACAATGAGTTAGTTTTTAATCCCATAGATTCGTTGGGATCCGACTCTCTCGATTCTTATTATTTTTGATCTTATTATTAATGTTAACAATAATAATATGGGTAATAATAAATATATATCCTGTAAATAATAATATAAACAACAAGATTATTCCTCGTATTATTATTTAGATTATTATTTTATGTGTGTTATTAATTATTATTATTGCTCATATTATTGTTATTATTACTTTGTGGATTTTATTAATTTAGTTATTACTCGTATTATTATTGTATGTGTGTTCTTAATTATTATTAATACCCATATTATTTTATATGTGCTATTAATTATGATTATTGATAATATTATCTTGTTACTATTATTAATAATATTGTTGTTAGATAAGTGTTAATGGAAAGAGAATGTGGATTTGTCCTGGTTTTTGCTGCAGGATTGTATTGTATTGCCTGATATATTGCAACCGCCTTCAAAACAGAGAGAGAGAGATCAGGTAGTCAGCAAAGATCAGAAAGAAATGAATCCTTTCCTCCCCTCTCTCCCCTCCTCTCCACTTACATTACTGCCTTGCTAAACAAACTGTAGAAACTTGTTGGACAGAGTGTTTGAAACACACAATCATCAGAGGGTAATGTAGATGTATGTTATTGTTTTAAATTATTTTTTGTTGGTTTGATTTTAACCTGTTTCAAAATAACAACTAACTCTAAAAAAAAAGGAGTAAATTGCTGTGTAATTAACATTGCAAAGCCAACTTGGAGATGGGGAGATGGCATTTGGCAAATTTTAACTGGCATTAACTCTTCCCCACAATAAATAATAGGTTCCAAACCACAAAGCCAGAATAACACACAGTTGCTAGCACACACACATATATATTATACATATATAGACACACAAACATAACATATATATGTATATGTGTTATGTATGTGTATACATAAACAAATATATAGATGTGTGTATGTATATACTGTATAGATATATAACACTTGCAACCAACAGGGGTGTTTCTAACAAAAGTGATGAATTTGCACACAAAAAATTAACATCTGGTGATATTAAGCAGAAAACTAGCCAGTTTAGCAGCCTTATACAACCTGAAGCTCGGATTAGTTTGGTTTTAGAATATGGGCCAGTTTGACATTAGAATGTTACATGGAATATTTGTTTCATAAAAATGCCTGCCCCCCCTCCCCCCCTCCCTCCATCACCTTTTTTTGTTAGATTAACATTAGAGTGTCATATTAGATTGGCGAGCACACATACATACAAACACACATACACATATAATATTTATTATAGATGTTATTATATATGAACAATCACACATGTAGAAACAGCTCAGGCTAAAATATAGTGCTATTTATATGTAAATATATATGTATTTTTATACATTTATATATACATATTAAAATACTGTGACTTCTAAATTACATTGTATTTGCATTAACAAGTGCAGACACGAATATAAATTTGTGAATCTCTCAGTTTGTTTTGAACAATCACATTCCCTCCTCACTCCTCCCCACCCACCTCCAACCACGTTACTCAATTTTTTTTTGAATTGTCAACACTTCAGAGAATGTTGTATTCATGTTGCTGTATTTAAGATTATTGCTTGCAGAAATGTACTGAGAGAGAAAAACAGTGGGAGAGGGTGAGAGAAAGGGGATTTGCTTGTTGGTGGTTTAATAGAGTTAGACTCTGGATATCATCTGTGCTTTGAAAATGCTATTAGATTGAAGAAATCTGATTTACTGAGACATTCAGTTGACACAAGACACTGGTTGTAATTTAGTCCTTGATGTCCTCATGTTCAAAACAACCCTCACCAGTCCAGAGAAGGGAGGGAGGGAGGGGTGGGGAGAGGTAGGAAATTCACATTTGTTTTCATGGATTTCCTTGAATAAAAGGTGACATTATATATTATACTGGGTTTGATTAAAGTCTAAAGTATTCTAGTGACTGTGTGCATAATTTAATGACGTTGAAATGCATGCAAATCGGATGACACATTAGATAGATAGACAGATAGATAGACAGACAGACAGACAGACAGACAGACAGACAGATAGATAGATAGATTCGGGGAACTTCATGCAATTGCAGGATCTGAAACATCATGCAATTGGGTGATAATAATATTAATAATTATGTAATAATAATAATCCTTGTATTGGAGACAGCGCCTTAACGAATCACCGAGACGTCTCAAAGCGCTTCACAGGATTTTACTGTTAAAATCCCTCGGATGTTTCAGACTACAGAAATATCTTACAAACAGCCAATTTTAGTGAGTGGCCAATTTTATTAAAGGGTGGGAGGGTAGATTATTGACAAGGACACAGGGAGAGAGAGACAGAGAGAGAGACAATAGAGTTAGAGAGAAACTCCCTTTCTATTTTTGAACCAACTACAGTATTAAACGCCATGGTGTCTTTGAAATGTTGGGGATGGAGTGAGAGAGGGAGTGAGAGGGTGAGGGTGTGAGGGAGGGAGGGAAGGAATGAAGGGTTGGAATGGAGGAGTTTGGACAGAGAGTGGTGGCAAATTTGGAATGGTTTAATGCAACAGTAGGGGAAAGAAAAAGAGACTACAAATGGAGCTCCTGCAGCTCAGTGGTTAGAGCACTCGTCTCTAACCTGTGAGACCTGTGTTCGAATCCAGGAATATCAGGGCGAAATCTTGGGCAAGTTTCCTTACTCCACACACACACACACACACACGCCTAATAATAATCTGTCCAAAAAAACACAATAATAAAAATTGGTCATTGCAATCTATGGCTGTTTGTGGGGACGCTGCTGTGCGCAATTGGCTGCCGCATTTCTCCCACAAATATTTATACAGTCAATTCACTTTACAGTATATTCTGTGAAGCGCTTTGAGACATTGATAAGATGTGAAAAGTGCTACCGTATATCAAATGCAAGGATTATAATAATAATACTTATTATTATTAAATGAGCTAGCAAAAGGGATGCCTGTTTGGCCATTGGCTGTGTGTGACAGAGCCTTGTTAATTGAAGGCAACAACTATATGTTTGCCGGTGAGGTAGGCAGAGAGGAGAGACAGAGACAGACACAGAGAGAGAGAGAGAGAGACAGTGATTTGGGTGATATGGCATCTGTTGGCTCACCAGGAGCAGTCAGAATGTTCTCTGCTGGCCAGCAGGTAAGGTCGGAGGGACCGAGACTGAGGGATTTTACCTCGATCAATAATGGCATTCTTAAAATGAATTAATTAGTTTTTAATGTCGGAGTAAAGGATCCTTATATTTCCCTCCAGGATTCTCTCTCTCTTTCTCTCTCTGTCTCTCCTTATCTGTGACAGGCTCTATCTGTCTCCCTGTCTCTCTCTTTCTCTCTTCTCTGAAAACTGATTGAGTTTTGTCGAAGGGTTTTGCTGGCTCTCTGCTACCCAATTTTATGGTTATTTAATAATAAGTTCAAGGACCGGTTACATAATCTCCAGTTATTATCATAATAATAATTATAATAATCCTTGCATTTCATATAGCGCCTAATAATAATAATATTAGTAACAACAATAATCCTTGCATTTGATATAGCGCTTTTCACGTCTTATCAACATCTCAAAGTGCTTCACAGAATATACTGTAAAGTGAATTGACTGTATATTTTGTGAGCAAAACGCGGCAGCCAATTGCGCACAGTATCGTACCCACAAACAGTCGTGGGTTGAAATGACTAATTTTATATTATGTTTTTTTTGGGACAGATTATTATTAGGCATGTGTGTGTGTGTGTGGAGTAAGGAAACTTGTCCAAGGTTTCGCCCTGATCTGCCTGGATTCGAAACACAAATCTCACGCTTGTAAGGCGAGTGCTCTAACCACTGAGCTACAGGAGCTCCTCATATCATGTTGTTCAAACATCTCAAAGTACTTGACAGCATGTACAGCAAAGAGAACCGGCTGTATTTTGTGGGCCCAAAATTTGATATCAACCCTATGTTAAAAACAAAAATTGGTCACTCAATCCAAGTTGCTGTGCGCAATCGGCTGCCGCATTTCGCCCACAAAATATACAGACAATTCACTTCATGGTGTAACATGTGAAGCACTTTGGCACCTTGACGTCTCGAAGACGTGATAAGGCGTTTTTATCGAATGGCTTATTCTTACTGTGTTATATTGTAACGTGGATCGAAAGTGTGTTTTGCGGGCAAAACGCTTGAATAATACTCGTGTGCGCAGCACTATATCAAAGGCAAGCAGGGATTATTATTGTCATTATTATCTCACGCGCGGAAAACACACATGGGAAGAAAATATACAGTCAATTTGCTTTACAGTGGGTTCTCTGAGCGCTTTGCGATGTGTGATCAGTGTGATAAGGCGCTATATAAATATTTTGCCCACAAACATATACAGTACAGTTAATTCACTTGATAGTATATTCTGTGAAGCGCTTTGAGACGTGGATAAAATGTGAAAAGCATTATATCAAATGCAAGGATTATTATTATTATTACTATATCGAACGTGAGGATTATTTATATAATTATTAATTGCAGCTCATAGAAAATTGCTGTACTCTCTCTCCTTTATCCCCTTAACCCCCCTCTCCCACCTCCCATCACCCCCCTTACCCCTCAGGGGTAAACCTTTATGTCTATGTTGATGACTTATAATGCGCTGAGTTTACAGAGTTGCCACACAGAGTGCCCAGCATGCCAGACAGACTGCTAGCCTCCCCGATGCCAGCCCAAGCCAGCATGTCAGCCAGACTGAGCCACATCTAACGCTGCGCTGTGCAAACGACGGCCAGAAACTGTCTCACACACACACACACACACACACACACACAGTGAGCAGGCACAGAGATGTGACTGAGATCCATCCATCTCCCCTTTCAAAAACATCCCACGACAACTCAACTCCCGAGGATGGAGTCACCCTTGTTAAGCTCGACGGTTAGAGCGCTCGCCTCGCAAACAAGAGGACCTGGGTTTGATTCCCGGGCAGCTAAGGATGCAGGCAGGCAGAGCGAGACATTGGGCAAGTTTTCTCACTCACACAAACACACACACACACACACACACACGCGCACGTACGCACGCACGCACGCACGTACATACACACGCACGCCTCTGTTTAACGAGCAGTAACTAGGAATTGCGTGTGGAGCCCTGTAGCTGAGTGGTTAGAGCACTCGCCTCGCAAGCAAGAGACCTGGGTTCGATTCCTTCCCAGGCAGGTCAGGGCGAAACCTTGAGCAAGTTTCCTTACTCCACACACACACACATACACACACACCTGATAATAATCCCTTTAGAGAAAAACCAATCAAAATAAAATTGGTCACTTCAACCCACCGCTGTTTATGGGGACGCTGCTGTGCATAATTGGCTGCCTTCTTTCGCCCACAAAATATACAGTCAATTCACTTGACCTATATTCCGTGAAGCGATTTGAGACATCGATGGGACGTGAAAAGCGCTGTATTAACTGCAAGGATTAGAACGCGATTGCCATTCGATTGGCGGATCACTTTTCTCATGAGTAATAATCCCTGTTAAGGATAAATAAGGAGATGGGGGAGGGGGACAAGATTTCAAATAATAATGTATGATTGATTAGGAGGCAGAGAAAGAGAGAGTGACTCAGTCAGTCAGTCAGTAGTCAGTGACTGAGTGAGGGAGGAAGGGAGCGAGGGAGGGAGGGAGGGAGGGAGGGGTTGTGAGATCACAAGTCCAGATTTTATAATGTAGTCAGCCTCTGACAGCCCAGTCCTTTCCAGATTCATTATCTCTTTGAGTTGTTATCCCATCTGTTGAAGTTTGTCTCATGCTGACTTTAGGAGCTGCAGAGGATAGTGTGTGTGCCAGAGGTAGGTACTCTGTACCACACGCTGATTAGCATTTGGGAACCAATAGTTAACAAAGGATCCTCAATAAACACCCAAAACAGGGGCAACAATGATAATCATAATATTAATAATAATGTATTATTAGCTCAGTGGTTAGAGCATTCACCTTACAAGCCTGTATTCAAATCCAGGCAGAGAAGGGCAAAACCTTGGGCAAGTTTCCTTACTCCACACGCACACACACAAACGCCTAATAATAATCCCTCCAAAGAAAAACACACAATAATAAAAATTGGTCATTTCAATCCACGACTGTTTGTGGGGACGCCACTGTGCGCAATTGGCTGCCGCTTTTCATTCACACATTATATACAGTCAATTCACTTTACAGTATATTCTGTGAAGCGCTTTGAGACGTCGATAAGATGTGAAAATGGCTAAATCAAATGCAAGGATTATTATTATATAACAATAATAATAATAACATGCTTGCGTTCGATATTTCTCCTTATCACGTCTTCAAGACGTCTCAAAGCGCTTTGACTGTACTGTATATTTGTGGGAGAAACGCAGCAGCCAATTGCGCACAGCAGTGTCCCACAAACAGTCGTGGATTGAAATGACCAATTTATTATGAGTGTTTTTTTTGGACGGATTATTATTATTGTTATTATGATTATTAGGCGCACGTGTGTGTGTGTGTGTGTGTGTGGAGTAAGGTTTTGCCCTGACCTGCCTGGATTCGAAACACAGGTCTCACACGTGTAAAGCAAGCGCTCTAACCACTGAACTACAGGACTTCTAAAACCTAAACCAAATTTTCTTTACTCCACACACACACACACACACGCCTCAAAGCGTGTCATAGAATATACTGCAAAGCGAATTCACTGTACATTTTCTGGGGAAAACACGACAGCCAAATGCGCACAGCAGCACCCCCCACCCCCACAATCTCAAACTGTGGATTGAGTGACCCAATTCCTCTCATTGTTTTTGACAGTGGATTATTGCATCCGTGGGGCTCGAGGGGAGGGAGTCTCGGAGTGGGACTTGAACTCATGACCCCGCGACTCAGAGGCGAGAACGCCAGCCACCGAGCCAAGGTGACGCCGTGAGTGCCAACTCTCTGTAAATATCTGTACAATAAATCCTGTTAATGTTGAGATCAAAGACTATTAAAGACCTTTTTTGACAAACGCTGCCAGGAAGGGCTAATCCAGGCACACACTGACACCTAGGCGTTTGCTGACAGCTGCGAAATCAAACCAAAGCCGCAGACAAATCAAAACTGTTTTGTATTATTTATCGTTTTTTTTATCCAGAAAACCCCACAACAATAAAAATTGGTCATTTTCAATCCACAACTGTTTGTGGGGGACGCTGCTGTGCACAATTGGCTGCCGCGTTTTGCCGACAAATATATACAGTCATTTCACTTGACAATACATTCTGTGAAGCGCTTCGAGACGTTGATAAGATGTGAAAAGCACTAGGTCAAATGCAAGGATTATTATTATTTAGCGTAAAAAACAGGTATAATCAAAGGTGAAACTCCAAGTCCTTGGAGGGGTTGGCGTCTTGTTCAGGGCAGGAAATTTAGCACGTCAGAGAGAGAGAGAGAGAGAGAACATGGCAACAATTAATAATTTTTACTTTCATACTGCTGGAAGAAATCGAATCCTGCCTGTTTTTCAAAGTTTTTTTTTCAAAGACAACTTACTCGTGAATATTCCATAAATTCCGTATTCCTGCAGCTCAGTGGTTAGAGCTCGCCTTCCAAGTGTGAGAGACCTGTGTTTCGAATCCAGGCAGATCAGGTCAGGGTGAAAGCTTGGGCAAGTTCACTTACTCCACACACGCACACGCCTAATAATAATCCCTCCCCAACAAAACAATCATAAAAATTGGTCATTTGAATCCACGACAGTTTATGGGGGACACTTATGTGCACAATTGGCTGCTGCATTTCTCCCACAAATATATAAATTTGTGAAGTAAATTGACAAAGATATCAATCTGTCAATTCACTTTACAGTATATTCTGTGAAGCGTATTGCGGCGTCTTGAAGACATGCTAAGGAGTTGTATCAAATGCAAGATTATCATTATTAATCATAATAATCCTTGCATTTGATATTGTGCTTTTCATGTCTTCTAGACTGTGTCTCAAAGCGCTTCACAGAATATACTGTAAGTGAATTGACTGTATATTTTGTGGGCGAAACACGGCAGCCAATTGCACACAGCAGCGTCCACGCAAACAGTGGTGGGTTGAAAATGACCAATTTTTATTATTGTGAGTTTTTTGGGGGAGGGGTTGTTATCAGGCGTGTGTGGAGTAATTATTATTATTATAATTATTATAAAGAACACTCTTGTTATCAAATGGCTGATCCATTGCATTGCAAGGAAACTGCGCGTGACAGTTTTATTAGCGTAGCTCTGGCAATCCTCACTCACCTGTCCATTAAAGGTATTATTACTGTTACACCCAGTGGATAACGAGATAATAATTAAGAAAAAAAATCACAGTGGTTCTCTGTCATAGCTCCCTGAATACCTACCCTGGTGGAGTACATTTGAAAATGAGAGCAGAATGATTAGCCAACTGAGAGCATCCCTGTAATGAATGACATTACCACCAAAAGATTGATTAATATAATAGACAGTCGACGAGGTTCCTATTCTGACCAGCCAAAATCCAATTCAAATACATAATTCCTTCATCAGAGGTTAAGCAATATTGAATGGCTTCCAGTGTTATTCTGGGGAATTGCTGTTCGGGAGTTTGATTAAAAGGATAAGACGGGATTTCAAGTCCTTTCAGTCGCCCGCCTATTCTCTCGGCTCCCACCTGAGCGCAATCAGCTTCTGTTATTCAATCAAATTCAACGCTCCTCGTCCTCACCTTTAAGCCATTCACGGCCTTGCCCCCACACCCCCTCCCCCCCCCCCAACTGCTCCCACTACCTCTCCGACCTGCTGTCCCCCCATGAATCTCCCCCTCCGTTCAGCAGGCTCTGGCCTGCTCCATGCCCCCTGCGCCCGACCCGAACTACCATCGACGGATGGGCTTTCAGTCTCTCTCTCTGCCCCCCGCACTCTGTTCCTTCACCTCGCTCGCTCCCTCGCCTCCTTGAAGGCCGGTCTCAAGACTGTGCCTTCTGCCGCCCTCCCCACTCTCTCTCTCCCCCTCCCAACTCTCTCCCTCTCCCTCCTAACTCTCTCCCTCCCAACTCTCTCCCTTCCCTCCCAACTCTCTCCCTCCCCTTGCTCGGGTCCCGACTTGACTGTTGAGCACCTTGGGATGTCCTCCCGATGTGAAAGGCAAACTATAAATGTCATCTTGTTGTTGTTGTTGTTATTCTTCCCATCGCAGAACAAAATGGCTATTTAGGAAAAATAAATTCCCATTGACTTCATTTTCCATTGACTTCAATTCCGTCATCAGCCCTGACTGAGAATTTACACTAATAATAATATAATAATAATGATGAAATTGATCATGGTAATAGTAATAATGATGATGATGATGATGATGATGATGATGAAATTCAAATTGATAATGATAATACTACTACTAATAATAGTAATAATAATATTTGCACTTCCACTGTTGGGGATAACAAACAGTGATGCCAAAGAGAGCCCCAAGCTAATAATAATTATTATTAATATTATGATAATAACTCTTAATTTGGCATGGCACCTGTTCACATCAGAAGGACATCTCAGAGTGCCTGACAGGATTTACTGGGAAAAAATGGAGGGACTGTATATTTTGTAGGCTAATGCGGCAGCCAATTTATATAATAATAATAATAATAATAATAATAATAATCCTTGCATTTGATATAGCGGCTTTTCACATCTTATTGATGTCTCAAAGCGCTTCACAGAATATACTGTGAAGTGAATTGACTAAACAGTATATATTTATGGACGAAATGCGGCAGCCAATTGCGCACAGCACCGTCCCCACAAACAGTCATGGATTGAAAATGACCAATTTTTATTATCGCGGACTAATTGACTATCGATTGGCCTTTGGTTTAAGTTTACAAAAGCCGTCTCTCACCGCCCTTGAGAGTAATTACTTTGCGATGTTGCAGTGTGTGACGAGGCACTTTAAAAATAGCCGTTTTAGCGTTTAAATATAGCTTATCCTTTTTTCATCGTTCTTAACTCCAATTTAATCTTCTTTCATACCTTGAGTTCTTTCCACAGTGATGTTAGCAGCTTGTTGACAGGGGGAATGCAGGAGTTCAAGGGCAGAAGAATGCAACTCAAAGTTCAAACCTGAAAGGTTCCATGACGCTATCCTCGAGAGAAAGGGGAATTTAACCTGCTGTACGGGCCAACAAAAATCTAATTCTCTATTGCTGTTTGTAAGACATTGCAACAACAACAATGGCTCAGTTAGAGCCTTATAAGCATGAGACTTGTGTTCGAATCCAAGCAAGTCAGGTCAGGGCGAAATCTTGGGCAAGTTTCCTTACTCCACAAACACACAAACATACACACAAACACACACACACACACACACACACACACACACACACACATACGGCTAATAATAATCCCTCAAACAAAAATGATGAAATTGCTCATTTCAATCCACGACTGTTTGTGGGGACGCTGCTGTGCGCAATTGGCTGCCGCGTTTCGCCCACAAAATTCACAGTCAATTCATTTTACAGTATATTCTGTGAAGCACTTTGAGACGTCAAAAATATGTGAAAAGCGCTATATCAAATGCAAGGATTATTATTATTACTACTGCTGGATAAACTGAGGCGTGTGTGTGTGTGTGTGTGGAGTAAGGAAACTCACCTAAGGTTTCACACTGGCTTGGGAATCGAACCCACTGAGCCACAGGACTCCACTTTGCAAGGATTATTATTATTATTATACATCACCTAAAGGTCTTAAAATCCATTAGATTGTTGTTAATACCGGCCTAAACGTTTGATGAGTTGAATAGCAGCTTACGTTTCAGAGGCATGTAAAGTGCTCCGAGACTTTCTTGTGACATGAAGGGTAGTACAGTATATAAATGCAAATAGTTCTCCTCGATGTACACGCTCTGTCGACAATTACATGCTTTAATGTCTATGGGGCAATAATGTTCTAAAAGCTTTTACAGTGTCAGTAAACATTCAATTTTCAGCGTGATTAAAATACACCAAAGTACTCTAACTAACGGATGAGTGGTTAGAGCGCTCGCCTCACAAGCAAGAGACCTGGGTTCGATTCCCGGCAGGTCAGGTCAGGTCAGGTCAGGGCGAAACTTTGGGCAAGTTTCCATACACCCAAACACATACACATACACCCAAAGACCTAATAACAAACACACACACGCCCCCACACACACACACGCACACACTCGCACACACGCACATGCGCCCACACACACACTCGCACACGCACACACGTGCGCACACATGCACACAAGCACGCACACATATATACACACACGCTTGATAATAATCCCTAAAACAAAAACCACAATAATAAATTTGTCATTTAAACCTACGGCTGATTGTGGGGACGCTGCTGTGCGCAATTGGCTGCCGCATTTCATCCACAAATATACAACAGCCAATTCACTTTACAGTATATTCTGTGAAGCGCTTTGAGACATCTGGAAGACGTGATAAGGTGCTGTATCAAATGCAAGGATTATTATTATTATTAATTGAACTCTTTCCTGCTGTGACCACATCATTCATTACCTTGCCAATGATTTTGTTGCGTTTCCCCTGTTGCCTTATACCCACTTTCCTGGCTGCCACACTCTTTTGTGCATGGTAATTGATTGTAAAATACCACTGTTTTATTATACGGGTTGATCTCAGCTGGAAGACGGACATTAATAAATAATGTTTGGGTTTCAAAGCTGGTTTGGAATGTGGGAAGAAAAAAGGCTTCAAATCTAATTTGGCAAAATCAAACACACAAGTCAGACTGTTTGTAATGCAGAGAGTAACGGAACAACATAATCTTTACGACAATAAGGATACTGTGGGAATAATAATAATAATCCTTGCATTTGATATAGCCAGCGCCTTGTCTTCTAGATGTCTCAAAGCCTCACAGAATATACTGTAAAGTGAATTGACTGTATATTCGTGGGCGAAACGTGGCAGCTGATTGCTCACAGCAGTGTCCCCACAAACAGCCGTGGGTAGAAATTACCAATTTATCATAATAATAATAATAATCCTTGCATTTGATATAGCGCTTTTCACATCAGTTAAGGTGTCATGTGTGTTAAGAAGCAGTTTTGTGCCGGAAATTCCCTGTGCTTTGAGCTCCTACTCTTAGCAGCCTGTCCGGATGGTGGGGGGGGAGTAAAATATATTAAATATATTATAATAATAAATTACTATGTAATAATCCTTGCATTTGATACAGCGCTTTTCACATCTTATTGATGTCTCAAAGCGCTTCACAGAATATACTGTCAAGTGAATTGACTGTATATATTTGTGGGCGAAATGCAGCAGCCAATTGCTCACAGCAGCGTCCCCCACAAACAGTCGTGGAATGAAATGACCAATTTTATTATTGTGTTTTTTTCAGGGATTATTATTAGGCGCGTGTGTGAGTGTATGTGTGTGTGTGTTTGTGTGTGTGTGGAGTAAGGAAACTTGCCCAAGGTTTCGCCCTGATCTATCTGGATTCGAAACACAGGTCTCTCATGCTTTTTAAGGCGAGCGCTTCAGCCACTGAGCTACAGGAGCTCCACAAAATAGGTGTTTCCCACAGCAGAGGGGGCAATTATCTTAGGTCACTGCCCTGCTCGCACCCCAGGTTTGAAGGCGTTGGCAGAAGGCCTTTTGCTAGGTCAGATGTTTCCTCCCTCCGTCGAGGGAAAGGTGTACAACGCCTACAAAGAGACACTGGAGGTGGAGAAGGGAGAGAACAAATAGAACATTACATAATGCAGAGTCTCCTGTAGTTCAGTGGTTAGAGCACTCACTTGCCTTACAAGCGTGAGAGACCTGTGTGGTTCGAATCCAGGCAGGTCAGGTCAGGGCAAAACCTTGGCTAAGTTTCTTTACTCCACACACACATATGCACACACACACACACACATGCTTAATAATAATCCCTCCAAAAAAAAACACGATAATAAAAATTCAGTTTCAATCCACGACTGTTTGTGGGGACTCTGCTGTGCGCGAATGCCTGCTGCGTTTCACCCACAAATATATATATATATATATAGATACGGTCAATTCATTTTACAGTATATAGTCTGCTTTAAAGAGTATGTTCAGCGTGTCAAATAATTATCTCTTAAGAGTTTAATTGCCTTTTGATTAACTGGCTTAAAGTTGTTAGTTATTGTTCATGTGCAAGCGTAGCAGAAAAGGTCAGAACAAACAGTCAGAACAAACACTTTCAATATACAGTACAGCTAATATAATAGGAAACAGGCAGATCAACCCTTTTAAAATAATAATAATAATAATTGCGCACAGCAGCATAACCACAAACAGCCGTGGATTGAAATGACCAATTTTATTATTGTGGTTTTTTGGACAGATTATTATTAGATGTGTGTGTGTGTGAAGTAAGGAAGCTTGCCCAGGGTTTCGCCCTGACCTGCCTGGATTCGAACACAGGTCTCACACTTGAAAAGTGAGTGCTCTAACCACTGAGCTACAGAAGCTCCACATAGTTATTTGTAGTTATCAACCCTCTCTCTCTTTTTCTCTTTCTCTTTGTCCCTCTGTGTGTATGTAAGTGTGTGTGCGTCTCAGTTTTGGATCTAACTTTATTCTTTTTGACAGTTTCATTCCTGATTATTATGATTTCACTATAATTTTGGGGTCGTTTCAAAGGCTCTATATGTTTATTTGTTGGCATTTTTTTAAATATATATATTCAATGAAAAAAATGCAAATGGAGACAGAGTAAAGGAAAATTCTGATGTATAATGCGATGAAAAGCAATTGACTGAACAGTTACAATAATAATAACTCTTGCATTTGATATAGCGCTTTTCACATCTTATCGACGTCCCAAAGTGCAACACAGAATATAAAGTGAATTGACTGTATATATTTGTGTGGGCGAAACGCGGTAGCCAACTATGCACAGCAGCGTCCCCACAAACAGTCATGGATTGAAATGACCAATTTTATCATTGTGTTTTTTTGGAGGGATTATTATTAGGTGTGTGTGGAGGGGGTAAGGAAACTTGCCCAAGATTTTGCTCTGATCTGCCTGGATTCGAACACCGGTCTCATACTTGTAAAGCGAGTGTTCTCACCACTGAGCTAAAGGAGCTCCACAAAACCTTTACATAGTTAAATATAGGTAGGTAAAGGTAGCATTTGGGTGAAAATATAGCTATATGTTTATATATTTATATTGACGCCTAATAAAAACTGCAATAGCTGCAATAACTCAATTATTTTTTGCAATTCCACCTGTTAATTTAATGGGAGTTCAGTGTGTGTGTGTCAGAGAGAGGGGGAGAGGGAGAAAGAGAGAGAGAGAGAGAGAGAATAAGAGTAATGTAGGGTGAAGTAAATTACTTTCAGGTCAAACTTGCAAAATTATATCCACAACACATTAGAGTTTTTTTTAACGATTTATTTTAGATTGTATCCCCCCCCCCCCCCCCCCCCCCACTTCAGCATGGAAATTCTTTTGTAAAGACTTTGGATAAACTAGACCCACAAGCTTTAAGTAAAAACTCCTTAAATCAAAAAGTGGGAGGGTGAGAGTCAGAGTGAGTGGGGAGGAGGGTGGGGGAAGGAAAAGGGAAATGAAAAAAATCACAGCAAGAGAGAGGAAATTATCTCTCTCCCCCTCTCTGTCTCTTTCTCTCTGTTGTGTGTGAATCAATATTCACAGTTTGTGTGTGTGTGTATATATTTGTCTCCCTGCCTGACTGAGCAAGTATGAAAAGTCTCCCTTTCAGCTCTCATTCTCAATGTTTCCGGTGTGAATATAGATAAGTCAAGTTTATTAACAGCTTTTGTTAAATTGTGATGGTGGGGAGGGGAGGGGAAGGGAGGGGGCACAGAGAGAGAGAGAGAGAAAAAGATTTTGTCCAGAAATTCAAATGCCAAGTAATTGTTCTGTGAGTGAATCGATTTGTCATGGATTTGCTTATCCAAAGTCTTTGGAGCTGAACTGCCTCAAGATTTGTTTTATGTAGAAAGGTATAATTCAGTCAGACCTGCAGAACCACTTCATGTTTTATGTGTGTACACATTTTATACAGAACCCCCCTATCCATCCATCCAGCCAGCCACTCTCCCCCACTCTCCTATATACTGTGTTTGTGTGTGTGTTCAGTCTTTTTAAAAAAAAAATAATTCAACATCAAAGCTGTTATTGTCAGAAGGAAATGAGAGACTGGTATGTGTGTGTGTGTGAGAGAGAGAGAGAGAGAGTGAGTGTGTGAGAGTATGTGTGTGAGTGCGAGTATGTGTGTGTGAATGCGAGTAATGTGAGTGTGTGTGAGAGTGAGTGTATGAGAGTACCGGTATGTGTGTGTGAGTGAGAGTATGTGAGTGTGTGTGAGTGAGTCTGTGAGACTATGTGTGTGTGAGTGAGAGTGAGTGTATGAGAGTATGTGTGAGTGTGTGTGAGAGTGAGTGTGTGAGACTATGTGTGCGTGAGTGAGGGTATGTGAGTGTGTGAGAGAGAGTCTGTGTGAGTGAGTGTGAATGTATGGGTGAATGTGTGAGTGATTGTGTGAGAGTGTGTATATGAGTGTGTGTATGAATGAGTGTGTGTGTATAGGTGAGTGTGTGGGTGAGTGATTGTGTGTATGAGTGAGAGAGTGAGTGTGAGTATCTGAGTGTGTGTGTGTTCGTGTGAGAGAGTGTGTGTGAGAATGTGTCAGAGTATGAGTGTGTGAGAGTGTGTGTATGAGTATGTGAGTGTGTGAGATTGTATGTGTGTGAGTGTTTGTGTGAGTGAGAGTATGTCTGTGTGTGACAGTGAGTGTGTCAGAGTATGTGTGTGTGAGTGAGTATGTGAATGTGTGAGTGTGAGAGTGGGTGTGAGTGAGAGTATGTGTGAGTGTGTGTGTGTGTATGAGTATGTGTGTGAGTGTTTGTGTGTATGAGTATGTGTGTGAGTGTGTGTGTGTATGAGTATGTGTGTGAGTGTTTGTGTGAGTGAGAGTATGTGTGTGTGTGAGAGTGAGTGTATAAGAGTATGTTTGTGTGAGTGAGTATGTGAGTGTGTGAGACAGTGTATGTGTGAGTGAGTGAGTGTGAATGTATGGATGAGTATGTGGGTGAGTGAGTCTGTGTGGGTGTGTATGAGTGAGTGAGTGTGTTTGTGTGAGTGAGTGAGTGTTGAGGGTGGGGGTAAATAAATAACAGACCCTTACCAAAAAAGGAAGCAACACTCAGTATGATTTGATATCATAATTTTACTATACATTTATTTGGAATGGTGTTGGGGGGGGGGGAGAACAAAGTGTATCCATTAATAAGAGCTGAATATTCACCTCTTGAATATTAACTAATTCAAATATGAACCAAACCAAATAGTACTGTTATTATTCTGTGATTATTATTGTCAATGTACATTAAGGGTTCCTTTATTTCATCGAATCACTTGTCTCAAGAATATTAATAATAATAATAATAATTTTAACTTGGGTACTAAAGTGTGGATTGGAACTTCTCTATTCTCTGCACTTACAACTCAGAAGATATATTCGTAGAGTCTCTAGCTCAGTGGTTAGAGCACTCGTCTTATAGTTATTTAATAATAAATTCAAGGACAGATAACATAATCTCCAGTTATAATAATAATAATCCTTGCATTTGATATAGCGCTTTTCACATCTTAT
>CM068743.1:39532208-39542208 GCA_035084275.1 Hydrolagus colliei | reverse complement strand
GAGGGTGTGTGTGTTTGGATGTGAGAGTGTGTGTGTGTATGTGTTTGGTTGGTTGTGAGAGAGTGTATGTGTGTGTTTGGGTATGTATTTATATGTGTGCGTAAGAGCATGTGAGTGTGTTTGTAACTGAGTGTGTGTTTAGATGTATGTGAGTGTGTGCTTAGGTGTGTGTGAGTGTGTTTTGGGGTGTGTGAGTGTATGTTTGGGTGTGAGTGTGTGTTTGGGTGGGTGTGAGTGTGTTTGGGTGGGTGTGAGTGTGTATGTTTGGGTGTATGAGTGTGTGTGTTTGGGTGTGTGTGAGAGTATATGTTGGGTGTATGTGAGTTTGTATGTTTGGGTGTGGAAACTGGAAATCCAGATGTCAATACTGAAGTATACACATTCCTTACATGTAATTCACACTTTAACTTTATTTTAGTTTCTGTTCACAGTTGCGGAAATATATATAAATAAAAAATATAAATACATATCATCTCTCTCTATATATATATATACATACTGTATAAGGATTTAACAAGTGGTGAATTTTGCCGAGTGTACTGTATTTTCAATTATCAAAAGTGTGAGTGAGTGAGTGAGTGAGTGGAAAGTGAGTGAGTGGGTATGTAAGTGAGTGTCTGAGAGTGAGTGAGTAGGTGTGTGTGAGTATGAGTGAGTGAGTGAGTGAGTGGGTGGATATGTGAATGAGTGTGTGAGTGTTCACAATTAGCAACTGGAAACCTGGCTGATGATCAACAGGTCTTAAGCAAATAATGATATGTCCTCCTAATTAAACTCAATTAACAAACACACACCAGAGCATCCAAGTAACTGTGTGTGTATGTGTGTGTATGACTGACTGACATGCCCAACGTCACAGCGTTTTGCAGTGATTATCAGTTGAGTTGAAAGTTTGAGGTCTGGTTTGAGACATTTCAATGCCTTTTAGAGTTGACTGCAGTAGTTCAGTGGTTAGAGCGCTTGCCTTACAAGCGTGAGACCTGTGTTCGAATCCAGGCAGAGCAGGGCGCAACCTTGGGCAAGTTTCCTTACTCCACACACACACAAACACACGCCAAATAATAATCCGTACCCAAAAAATACATTATATTAAAAATTGGTCATTTTCAAACTAGGACTGTTTGTGGGGACACTGCTGTGCGCAATTGGCTGCCGCGTTTCGCCCACAAATATATACAGTTAATTCACTTTAATGAATTGACGCCAATAAGATGTGAAAAGCGCTATCTCAAATGCAAGGATTATTATTATCTAGTCATCGCTGAGATTAGAAATTTTAGGAGAATATTTCCAAACCCATTCTCAATATAATTTATTGCTAAAAATGAAAAGTGGTGCGGTAGCTTTTTTTCTTTCTTTTTCTCTCCCTCTCTCAGAAAGGACAGCCTGGTTGGTGTGAACAAATGAGCAAGTGAGTTAGGCCCTGAGTTAGTGAGTCAGTGAGTGAGCCAATTAGTGTAAATTCTCTTATCCCAGCCACACATTCACTGGAAATACAGAGCAAAATCTGCATTGTATAAGCCCTCAAAGGCACAGTGCACCAAAGGGAAGTCCCATTGTCTAAGATATTATTATAGTTATTCATGTTATTAATATTATTATAGTTATTAATGTTATTATTGATGTTGTTATTATTAATGCTATTCTACTTATTATTATTGTTATTCATGGTATTATAGTTAATCATGTTATTAATGTTATTATTATTGTATTAATGTTACTATTGTTAGTAATATTAATACAACAGCTATTAATGCTATTACTGTTATTATCCTTATTAATGTTGTTACTGTTGTTATTTCTCCCACATATATCCAGTCAATTCACTTTACAATATATCCTGTGAAGCGCTTTGAGACGTCGATGTAAGATGTGAAAAGCGCTATATTAAATGCAAGGATTATTATTATAGTTATTAATGTTATTAATGTTACTCATGTTATTCATGTTAATGTTATCAATGTTATTTGTGTTATTAATATCATTATTTGGTAACTTAACGGTTAGTATCAGAAGCGAGCGTCGGTTCTTTCAAGAACAAACTAAACAGATTTCTATTAAGAACAGCTTGGGACACCAGGTGTATGATTATGTGCAATGTGACTGTCAGGATGGTGGGAGACAAAACTAGATGCAATGTTGTTGTTTACGGAGCTCCTGTAGCTCATTGGTTAGAGCGCTCGCCTTACAAGTGTGAGACCTGTGTTCGAATCCAGGCAGGTCAGGGCGAAACCTTGGGCAAGTTTCCTTACTCCACATACACACACACGTGCCTGATAATAATGTCTGAAAAAACCCACAATAATAAATTCGGTCGTTTTCAATCCACAACTGTTTGTGGGGACACTGCTGTGCGCAATTGGCTGCCGGATTTTTACCACAAATATATAAAGTCAATTCACTTTACAGTATATTTGTGAAGCGCTTTAATACGTCGATAAGATGTGAGAAGCGCTATATCAAAATGCAAAGATTATTATTATATTATATATTTTTTAAATTGTTGGGTTACACATATTACCAGAAGTTTAATTAGATTTTTTTTGAGAAACTCACTTGCCCACCCAGAGGCAATTGAGGAGAGGAGCAGGGGGTGGGGGGGGGGCGGGAGGGGGGGGAGGGGGGGGAGGGAAGGGGCAAAGTTCAGATATGTCATAACACAGCTGTGTGCTGCTTGAAAGTCAGAGAAAATAATATTATTAATATGAAAAATAATAATAATAATCCTGTCATTAAGATGATATATAGTGTCATGAGCTCCTGTAGCTCAGTGGTTAGAACACTCGCCTTACAAGCGTGAGACCTGTGTTCAAATCCAGGCAGATCAGGGCGAAATCTTGTGCAACTTTCCTTACTCCACACACACACACACACACGCCTGATAATAATCCCTCCAAAAAAACCACAATAATGAAAATTGGTCATTTTCAATCCACAACTGTTTGTGGGGACGCTGCTGTGCGCAATTGGCTGCTGCGTTTCGCTCTCCCACAAATATATATACAGTCAATTCACTTGACAGTATATTCTGTGAAGCGCTTTGAGACATCGATAAGATGTGAAAAGTGCTATATCAAATGCAAGGATTATTATTATTATGATGATTGTCAGGGTGTGTGTTATGACCGTGTATCTGTCAATCACAGCATGACAATGCTCTATTTAATTACTTTCATTTCCCTCTAACTTTCAGCCTAAATTAATGGTGATTTGATCCAAACACTGAGAATGGCTGGAGTTTCACCCATTCTGTGTTCATTCATTCATTCATTCATTCATCATTCATTCATGCATTCATTCATTCATTCATTCATTCAGTCACTCAGTCAGTCACTCAGTCAGTCAGTCCCTTTAGTTTAGAATTGTCCCTTTAATTCCCCCCCCCCCCCACCACCCCCTCACCCCCACCCAAGTCAGTTTGTATTTTTCTTATTTTCAATTATTAATATATACTAAATGCCAAATTATGATTATTAATTTATTATGAAGTCTATGTAATTGGCCAACTTTGCATTTGGTGAAAATTTTCATTTTTCTACCTTTTGGGGTGTTTTTTTGACAGCGACTTGTGATTGTTTTCACAGTTTTTGTTGTGTGTGTGTGTGTGTGTGTGTGTGTGTGACATGTTAATTAATTATTATATCAAACCGACGATAACAAGACAGACAGAGAGAGAGATAGAGAGAGTTCAGTCAGAGTGAGACCGAAATTTGCAAGTGGGCTCCCCTGATTGTTTTTTAAAACACAGTCTGAATATTTTAAATACATCTTCAGCAGCTAAACAGCCAAGCTCTATATCTAATCAATTCACGACATTACTTGACTACTTAAAATCAGATTAAATTACATTTACATTTTTAAAAATGACCCCAGCCAACACCAATTCGGTAAAAAAAAAGCTCAATTTACCGTTTAACGAATCTTACACGAATGTTTTCAATTGGCTTTGAGATTTAGTATCACTTAAAAAATTGTATTAGAAAAATGGTTACAGTAATAGGAGCATTTATATATTATATATTTTCACTATATATAATATAATCTACTATATATTTATAATTATAGTATTATTATAGTAGATTATATTATATGTGTCTGTCAATCACAGCATGAGAATGATCCATTTAATTATTTTCATTCCCTCTAACTTTCAGCCTTAAACCAGTTAATTTGATCCAAACACTGAGAATGGCTATATATTTTCTCTGTTAAAAATACATATATGGTCACAGAAAAAACTTTTGAAACCAATTTATATATACATATATATATAATTTTTTTTAAAAAACATTTCAATTAATTTGAAAACAATTATCAGCCCTGTTGAGGAATAGCAGATGGAAATATTGTAATAAAAAAATAACTAGAGAATATAGTGTGTTAGTGTGTGGGTGTGTGTGTGAGAGAGGGAGAGGGGGGGAGGGAGGAAGGGAGAGAGAGGAGAGGAAAGTCAGCGTTACAAATTATTATAGAGCTCACTCAACAAGGCTCCAAACTTTAAATCCTCTTTCATTCAAGATTTTGAACGACGTGAGGAATCCCTTAAAATCCCTTCGATTTGTTATTATTTAAATACAATTATTTAATAGTTGGGTGTGTGGGGTGGTGGTGGTGGGGGGGGGGGAGGAGTGAGAGAGGAATGTGTGGGGAGAGTCATTAAATTGTAGAACACCTAAAATTTTCCCTTATTTGCCATTGCAAAGGATAATATAATACATAGATATATTTAATATATATATTAAAATGCAATCGGAACCAGAGATTTTGTGGGCAGGAGAGGAGGGAGTAAGTGAGTCAAATTAGACACTAAGGTACAGTTATTTATTTTAATATATATGTGTGTATATATATATAAAATGGAAGTGCTTATGGGGGAAAATAAATTAGCTGACTGGCTAAACGTATAGCGACTTTAAAATGTGGTATGAGTGGGAAATTTAATGCTTCAAATAATTATATACGAATACTTATTATTATTAGATTCATTATATCAAATGCAGGGATTATTATATAAATCTAACACAAACAGCCTTCGTGTGGTCTCTCTATCTCATTGATTTCCATGCTATTATCTCACTGTTAAACCTGCAACTTAAATTGGCAACTGACTATAAAAATAGATAGATTTTTCGGGGGGTACTTTTTCCCCAACCCCACCACCCAACCCCTCATTAATTACTCCTTGCCAAACTTTTTTTGGTGTGGACTTTTTGCAAAAGAATAAAAAATGTTTCCCTCACCCTCTGCACACACAAACACACACATAAACATACACAAACACATAAAGACACACACACACACACACACAGCTTTCTTAACAAGCAAAGCTTCTACGCACACGCAAACACACACATAAACCTTTCTTAACGAGCAAAGTTTCTACACAACACAGACACACACACACACACAGACAGTCACAGCACAAAAAACTGAACTAAAAATGCTCACCTTCCTTTTGCAGACAGAAACCCCCCAAATACAGTGACCTGTAGGCAGGCGACATATAATGCAATCAATTAAATTCAATTAAATTAAAATTAAAATTAAAACAGAAATAAAAATTAAAATAGATTGATATTTGCAAATCTGCACAGAATCCCCTTAAAATATCAATGGCCATATTTATATATATTTTAAATATATAGAAACCAAGCTTAAAAATACCTATTTTCTCATTCTTTCTCTCACTATCTCTCTCACTCTCTCTATCTCTCTATCGTGTTAGCTGCCTCTTCACTGTTGTGTTGTGTGTGTGGTGTGCTGTGTGTGGGGTGTATGTGTATGTGTTTTATGTATAACACTAACAGACTCTCTGTCTCTAACTCCGTTTTTTTTCCTTTTGGAAAACCCCTTTCGTTTGAGCCCAAAGGCAGTTAGGTCAGATATGTGTGTGTGTGTGTGTGTGTTTGTGTGTGTGTGTATGCAAAAAAGACCAACACACTCGCTCAGTCACTCAGTCAGACACACACATACACACTCAATCTTACACCAGTCATCCAACCTCTCTCACACACACACTCACTCACATAGACATACTCACTCATATAGACACACTCACTCTCTCATAGACACACACATAGCCACTCACACTCACATACAGACAGACACACACACACACAACCACTCACTCACATTCACAGACAGACAGACAGACACACACACACACACTCATGCACAGACAGCCACACACACACACACACACACACAACTCACATTCACACAAATACAGAAACAAAAGCAGTAGAATCTGACCTGGAATGAGAACCTTTCTCAATCTGTTCTGCTCTTCCTGACCCACTTTCTTTCACCCTCTCTCTCCCTCCCTCCCTCCCTCCCTCTTTCTCTATCCCTTCCTTCCTCCCTCCCTCCCTCTCTCCCTTCTCTTTCTCTCAAGGCAAAACAAATTTTACTATATATTTTATAGAGCCTATATATATATTTAAAAACTAAGGCTGCAAATCTCTCGCTTAATTCCAGTTAAAATTGGGATTTCCTTATGTCAATTGCTCTTAAGTCACCACAGACACACACTCAGACAGACACAGACACACACAGAGACAGAGGCAGACACACACAGACAGACAGAGATAGACACACAGACAAACACACAGACAGACAGACAGACAGACAGCCAGACACAGACAAACAGACACACACACAGAGAGACAGACACACACACATAGACACACACAGACAGACACACACAGAGAGACAGACACACACAGACAGACAGAAACAGACAGACACACAGACACAGACAGACACACACAGACAGTCATAAATACACACAGACACACACATACTGACACACTCCTTACCTTAAAAATTTGTCTGAATCACATCACACACCAGCCCTCATAGGTCCTGTCACTAATAATAATACTACTGATAATAATCCTTGCATTTTTATATAGCGCCTTATCACGTCTTCTATACGTCTCAAAGCGCTTCATACATTATTACTGCAAAGTTAATTTGACCGTATATTTTGTGGGCGAAACACTGCAGCCAATTGAGCACAGCAGCGTCCCCACAAACAGTCGTGGGTTGAAATGACCAAATTATTATCGTGGTTTTTTTTGGGGCGGATTATTACACGGCATGCGGGTGTTTGTGTGTGTCTGTGTGTGTGTGTGCGGTGTGTGTGTGGAGTAAGGAAACTTGCCCAAGGTTTCGCCCTGACCTGCCTGGATTCAAAACACAGCTCTCACGCTTGTAAGGCGAGTGAGTGCTCTAACCATTGAGCTACAGGAGCTAAACAATAGCGCAAATAAATAGTTTGGTCATTTTCAATCCTCGGCTGTATGTGGGGGACGCTGCTGCGCGCAATTGGCTGCCGCGTTTCGCCCACAAAGATGTATACAGTCAATTCACTTGACAGTAAATCCTGTGAAGCGCTTTGAGACGTCTCCGTGCTGTATTAAATGCAAGGATTATTATCATTATAATCACAAAAAAGGGTGGATCGTGGGTCAGTCCGTGGGTGGGGGGTGAGGGAAGGGTGGGGCTAGTCATGGGGAAAATATTTTTTATTGTAAAGTGGCAATTTAAAAATATACATATACTGTGTGTGTGTGTATGTCTGTGTCTGTGTGTGTGTGTGTGTGTGTGTTTACTTGAGGCTCAGTGGCTGAGTATTATATAGGGGGATAATAATAATAATAACGATTCTTGCATTTGATATAGTGCTTTTCACATGTTATCGACATCTCAAAGCGCTTCACAGAATATACCGTAAAGTGAATTGACTGTATATATTTTGTGGGCGAAACGCAGCAGGCAGCAAATTTGCGCACAGCAGCGTCCCCCGTCCACCCCCACCCCCGCAAACAGTCAGTCATTGACTGTGGACCAGATGTGAAAAGCGCTATATCAAATGCTAGGATTATTATTATTATTATTACAGATTGAAACGACCAATTTTATTATTGTGTGGTTTTGTTTTTGGAGGGATTATTTGTGTGTGTGTGTGTGTGTCTGTGTGAATGAGTGTGTGTGTGTGTCTGGGAAAAGGAGCAATCTAGCTTTAAGTGAGACAGAGAGAGAGAGGGAGGAAGGGAGGAGAGGGGAGGGGAAGGGAAGAGAAGGGAGGACTGGGGAGGGAGTAAGGAATGGGAAGGAAGGAAGGGATGGAGGGAGGGAGGGTCCAGGCAAGTTTGATGGGCTCTTGTCATCTAATAGTGAGGGGGGGGATGGGGGGGGGGGGGGGGTTTCTCATCAGTATCAGGTGCTGAAATACATCCTGTTTATTGGACACAGGCACGTGTATAGGAGACCAGGGAATAGCGTCACATGACAAGGCTCTATTAAAAAAAGAGCTGAAATCACAGACACACTGAAAGTATTCTTCATCAGTTTAGTAGCTCTGTCATTCCTATTGCCCTGGCCAAGGTCTGTGGTGGTTTTTTTTATTATTATTATTATTTCTTCTTCTCCTCTCCCTCCCTCCCTTTCTCTCGCTCCCTTTCCCTCTTGTGCTAACACACATCCAGACACAGAGAGATACAGAGAGAGAGAGAGGGAGAGATACACACACAGAGATACATAGACAGAGAGAGAGATACACACACACACAGAGATACACACACACACATATATATATATACACACACAGATACACACACACGGAAATACACATACACACGCAGATACACCCGCACATATATACAGAGAGAGAGATTCACATACACACAGATACATTACACATACACACACACACACACAGACACAACACACACACACACAACTGGGGGAAATCTGAAAGAGGTGAAAAGGAGAGAGAGAGAGAGAAAGAGTGAGTGAGTGAATGAGTGAGTGAGTGAGCCAAAGGAAACGAAGATTAAGAGCGACTCCAACAACTCAACAACTCAAACTCAACTCATAGCTCAATGCTATTAGACTATGGATACCTGATGGTGAAAATGTGATGAAGAAAATATGACTGTACTCAACAAAACATAAAAACCTGGACTAGGGAGGGGGGAGGGAGGGGGAGGGGGGGGAGAGGGAGGGAGGGAGGCAGGGAGGGGAAAGGGGGGAAAAGAGAGAGAGAGAGAGAGAGAGAGAGGGGGGAGAAAAAAAAGAAAACCAGACGAATGCCCAGGCGTGTCAATTAATACGAGAAAAGAAGAGCAAGAACAAGAACAAGAAAAAAAAACTAATCCTAAAAAAGGTTGTAAATAACAGAAGAAAAAGGAAAGGCGAAGAGAAAGAAAGAGAGAAAGAGACAGAAGGAGAGAGAGAGAGAGAGACAGAAGAGGAGAGAGAAGAAATCCTGCCAGACATATCGAGAGAAAGAGAGAGAAGCAGAGATTTTTTTTTAAGAGGTAAAATAATAATAATAATCATTTATTTGGTCGCTTCGTTATATATATATATATATATTTAAATTCTGCATTTAAACCCCAAGTTGGGAATAATCGAAACGACGAGGAGAGAGAGGGAGGGAGAGAGGGGGGGAGGGAGGGAGAGGAGAGGAGAGGGGTGTTTGGAAGAGTGAGAGTGTGAGGAGGTTGGAAGAAAAAGTAAACCAAAAAAAATAAATTAAATAAAAGGGGAGGGGGGGGGGGGGGGGAGAGAGAGGGGGGGGGGGGGGGGGTCAATAATAATAAGAGTTGCCACACAGGAAAGAGAGAGGGAGAGAAAGGGGAAGACTGAGAGTGAGAGAGAGAGAGAAAGGCGACACACAGAGAGAGAGAGAGAGAGAGAGAGAGAGACAGAAAGAAAGAGTGTGAGAAAAGGAGAAGGAAAGAGAGAGAGGGTGGGGGGGTGGAGGAGAAAGGAGAGAGAGGAAGGAGAGAGAGAGAGAGAGAGAGAGGTGGGGGAGAGAAGGCAGGAAAGAGAGAGGAGAAAAAGAGAGAAAAAAAAGGAAAACAATTTTTTTTTTGCACAGTCAATGGGAGAAATGGAAGCCAACAAACCGAGTCACCCTGGTTTGGAGGTGGCTGAGGAGTCCAGTGGCCAGTCAGCCAACCATGGAGCTGCTGTCATAGTCCTCCCA
>CM068743.1:39514708-39527208 GCA_035084275.1 Hydrolagus colliei | reverse complement strand
TACAGACATATGTGTGTGTGGCTACTGTATATAATTTTTATTTTTATATATACAGCAACTATATATAATTTATATTTAGATATATGTGTGTATATATTTATGTGTGGGTGTATATATATATATAAATATATTTATATTGCGACCTTCACTCCTCTTCCATATATAGTTCCCGGCGTCTTATGTTTGTTAGATTTTTAGACTCTGAGACAGACGAGAGTTTTGTTTCAATTTGAATTTAAAAAAAAAATTAAACCAGCCCAAAGGCCGGCTTAGAGCAGAGAGAGACAGAGACAGGGGGAGAGATGGAGACAGAGAGAGACAGAGACAGGGGAGAGATGGAGACAGAGAGAGACAGAGACAGGGGGAGAGATGGAGAGAGACAGAGAGAGACAGAGGCAGAGATAGAGAGAGATAGAGAGAGAGATCACATTGCTTACTTACTGGCCTGAAACATGGAGCCCCTGAGATTTTATTCACAAAGACACTTTCTGCTCTTAAAAGAAACACACACAGAGACACAGGCACACAGAGATACACACAGGGACAGACACACAGAGACAGACACACACACACACACACATTTATCCTCACTACCCCAAAAAAACACGGCGACACACTATAAATCAACACACAAGCGGCAAATAAAAAATAAAATACTACAGCCAGGTTTCAGGATGAGAGTATTGTTCAGATAGAATATAATTTGCCTCTCCTCATCCCCCCCCCATGTAAAGTCTTAACTCAAACCAGGCACACACAAAAAACTTCTCTTAACAGTTTTTCATTCCGTTTTTTCAATAAGATTTTCACAGACTTTTTTTTAGGCTAAGTTGAGTTTGGTGATTGGCTGCTAGAATATTTCACTCTCTGTGTGTCTCTCTGTATCTGTGTCGCTCTGTGCCTCTGTCTCTCTCTGTGCCTCTGTCTCTCTTTGTGAATCTCTCTCTCTCTGCGTCTTTCTCTGTCTCTCTCTGCGTCTCTCTCTCTCTCTCTGTGTGTGTGTCTCTCTCTGTGTCTCTCTCAGTCTCCCTCTCTGTGTCTCTCTCAGTCTATCTTTCTCTCTCTGTGTGTGTCTCTCGTCCCCCAAAAAGGATAAATTATTTCCCCCATAATAATTTGACTGCTCACAGCCAGAGAGCGACTGATTCATTCAGTCCGGTTTATTTAAACTGTTTTTTTTCTATTTAGTTTGGTTTTTATTCCTTATTTCTCTCTCTCCGTCTCCCCCTCACACACACAAATATCACATTTTTCACATTAAAATAACGTGACCGCTCTATTTGCATCACTGTTCAAAGTTAATAATAATAATTCCTATAATAATAACTTTAATAACATCAGGCGGCTGTAGTTACTTTTATATCTTTCTTTTAAGAAATAATTACACATTCCTCACTAAATTATGAATTATTCCCTGCCTCCCTCCCCACTCACATATATACATAATAATAATATTATAAAAATTGCACGTTGAGTTTAGTATCAGTAATTATATATATATTTAAATATCATTCAAACTTCAAAATGTAATACAATTAGTTTTTTTTCTTCTATTTTGTGAGACAGTGGAGCTGTCTAGATAGATGAGAGGAGAGGGAGAGAGGAGATAGAGGGGGGAGAGAGACAGAGAGAGAGGGTGGGGGCGGAAATTCACCAGTAAACAGAGGATTTCTTGTGTGGATTTGGGGGGTGGGGGTGGGGAGATTAAATGTGTAAATTTAGAAGTTCAGGCATTTTTTTTTCGCTGGGGAAAAAAAAGTAGCGCGAAGAGGGAGGAGAAATAATAATAATACAAAATAATCTGTCTAGGGTTGCCGGGCAATTAATAAGTGGATCGGGCTATTAACTATTGCAATATATTCCATGATATTATATATATATTATATTATTTTTATATATGTTTTAATATACAGTACATAGATATAAGTGTAGGTTGTATAGTGTGAGTGACAGACGCTATGTATTTACTGTGTTCTGAAATTGTGTTTGTGAATGTAATATAATCAGGAATAATCAGATTAATCCACACAAATATATATCTCAACTGTCAAAGACTTTGCCTCTAGTCTATATATAAACTTTTGGATATTTTATTTTAACTCTCCTCTCCCTCCACCTACCCCCACCCCAACCCTAACCCCCTACCCACCCACCCCACCCTAACCCCCTATCCCTCCCCACTTACCCCCCTCCCCAACCCTAACCCCCTACCCCTCCCCACCCACCCCCACCCCAACCCTAACCCCCTCCCCACCCACCCCCACCCCAACCCTAACCCCCTACCCCTCCCCACCCACCCCAACCCTAACCCCCTACCCCTCCCCACCCACCCACCCCCCTCCCCAACCCTAACCCCCTACCCCTCCCCACCCACCCCAACCCTAACCCCCTACCCCTCCCCACCCACCCACCCCCCTCCCCAACCCTAACCCCCTACCCCTCCCCACCCACCCACCCCCCTCCCCAACCCTAACCCCCTACCCCTCCCCACCCACCCACCCCCCTCCCCAACCCTAACCCCCTACCCCTCCCCACCTGAGGGAGGGAGGGAGGGAATGAGGGGTGTGGGGGGGAGAGATCTACACACTAAAATATCAATATAATTTTAATTAAGTAAATATATATATATTTTTAAATAATAAAGGTATTAAACATGTGGAAGGCTCCCTGGGGGTAGACAGGTCGGTTAGAAACATAAAGTGTCCAGTGTTTCACGAACAAATGAAAGAGAGAGAGAGAGAGAGACGAAAAACACTGTTGAAAGAATAATAATAATTAATAATAATAACTGGAGATAAAATCTTTGTGGGTCACAAGACTAGGCAGTATGACAAAGTGGGAACTTTTCTTATGTGGGTGTAGCACACTCTCTCTCTCTCTCTCTCTCTCTGTCTGTCTGTCTCTCTCTCTGTCTCTCTCTCTCTGTCTGTCTCCCTCTCTCTGTCTGTCACTCCCCCACCCAAAAAAAGTGTGTAAATGACTGCAATGTTTTGTGATTAAATCAAAATTAGAAATGAGTAAAAAGTGTGTTACTATTATTATTATTTAAAATATAAATACAATGTACAGACACACACACACAGAAAAAAAATGAGCAAAAATATACACAATCCACAAAAGGTGTGAAGAAGGAAAAGCATAATTTCATCTTAATATACTAGTGTCTTTTTGTAAAATAAATAACACACCACACAGCAAGTTGTGTGTGTGTGTGTTTTGAGGGGGGGTGTGTGTATGTGTTTTGAGGGTGTGTATGTGTGTATGTTTGAGGGGTGTGTGTGTTTTGAGGGTTGTGTGTGTTTTGAGGGTTGTGTGTGTTGTGGTGTGTGTATGTGTGTGTGTGTTTTGAGGTGGTGGATGTGTGTGAGTGTGAGTGTGTGTTTATACATAAGAAAATGTGGATTTTTAAAAAAAATCTCATGTGTGTGTGACCTACCCACATTTATACATATACATTGATACATATTTACTCTATTATATTATATATATATTTATATTTTTCTTTTCTCTTTATTTATCTATTGGGTGGGAATCGGACGCAGGACCGAGGTCTCGCAAACCAAAGAAGAAAATTCCCAATAAGGAGGACAAGAGGCCGAGGACGGCCTTCACAGCCGAGCAACTCCAGAGACTGAAAGCCGAGTTTCAAACCAACCGCTATCTGACCGAGCAAAGGCGACAGAATCTCGCTCAGGAGCTCGGGCTAAATGAGTCACAAATCAAATCTGGTTCCAGAACAAACGAGCCAAAATCAAAAGGCCAGCGGTTCAAAGAACATTTTGGCACTTCACTTAATGGCCCAAGGACTCTATAATCACTCCAGCAATGGCAAGGCGGATAAAGAGGATAGCGAATGATCACACACACAAGTCTCACACACTCATATATATATATATATATATATATACACACACACGCACTCACATAAACTCACTCACACACATTCATATACTCTCACGCACGCATGTACTCACGTAACTCTCTCACTCTCACTCACTCATACACACACTCACTCACACGTACACTCACACACGCGTACACTCTCACTCACGCACACTCACACACTCACTCATTCACAGCACTCATTCACACACTCACAAATAAACTCACACACACTCACACACTCACTCATTCACATCCTCATACACACACACAGACTCACATACTCACTCGCGTGCACACTTACACAGATTTTTTTTATTTAAAAAAGAAAATAATAATAATGATAATAGGATTCAGAGAAAAGGCGAGAGAAGGAGTGAAGGAAAAAAGGAAAGAAAGGGGGAAAAGAGGAAAAGAATGAAAGAAAAAAAGAAAATCAAGTGAAAGAAAGTTATGTCAAAAAAATATATACAATGCAATAATATAAATCGGAGAGAGACAAGATAGAGAGAAAGAGAGAGTCAGAGGGAGAGAGAGAGAGAGAGAGAGAGAGAAGAGAGAAAATAAGATACCAGCACAGTTTTTAAAACAAATGGAAGTTGTATGAGATACTATTCTGCAATACTCTGTGTATATAATTCAGGTAAGCTGTTGTATAAAAAAGAAGACTGAAATATTTCAATATATGAATGAGTATTTTTTTTCTGTTGTTTCTGGGATTTCAGAAGCTGACTTATTTTTTTTAATTTTATTTTATTTTTGAGGTGGGGCGGTGGGAATGTTAATTTAAATTTAAATTTAAATTTTAAATTTTAAATTAATTTTTTTGGTTGGTTTCTGTTTTCTATACCAAGCGTTGGTTGGTTGGTTAGTTAATTAGTTAGTTAGTTGGTTGGTTGGTTGGGTCGTTCCTGTAGACATTTCTCGGGAATTTCGTCTCCCTACAAGGTTAAGAAACATTTTTTTTTACAATTAAAAAAAACCAACTTGCTGAAATCCAAAGAATTTTCCTGCTGTTGTTTTACAGAAAAAATAATAAATGTTAACTTAAAATAAATGTCAAATGTTTGATTCTACCAGAGGTTTGCAGCTTTTAAATTCCCTGCCTCCTTCCCTGTCTCCCTTCCTCTCCCTCTCTTCCCTCTCTCCTTCCCCAAATCCTCTGTATCCAACCCTTGCCTTCACAGGACACACAACAATCTAAATATCTCACTGTCAGAAAGAGAGACAGAGAAACAGAGAGGAATAGAGAGAGAGAGAGAGAGGGGAGGAGAGGGGAAAACACACACATACACACAGCATTACTGTAGGTACATTACATATAAAATATTAATTATTAACTTCACAGGGACCAGTTATTTTGCACGATGGCGAGTGAGAACTTAATTGAGATGCAGACAATTCTGCGTGAGAAACAGAGAGAAATGGAGAGAGAAAGAGAGAGGGTGGGGGTTGGAGAGATTAAATCATGTGGTTGGGTGGGGAGGGAGGGAGGGGAGGGGGGAGAGGAGGGAAAGAATCCCAATTAGATCATGGAATTATCTATCAAACACAATAATCTCATTTTTATTGAATTGGGACAGTTCAATGATTATTTTTATTTAGTTTGGTGTAGGATTATATATATTTTTTTCGCCCCCTCCTAAGTTTTAAGAACTATTCTCAATGTTTAAAAAGCGTCTGTTATCGAGTTTGTTGTCAGTTTAGAGGTGGGGTGAGATGAGGTGAGGTAGGGTGGGTGGAGGGGGGCGGTGAGGGGGGGCAACAATAATATATATATATCTATTTTTAAATAAGAATAATAAGATAAATCTCTCACACTGTCGCGTCTCTCAGAGGTTTTTTTTCCCCTGCAGCAAATTGTGTACTTACAAATTCGCCCTCCCTCCCTCCTCCCTTTCCACTTCATTTAATATCAAGTTCAACTCCCTCCAAAACCTTTCCCTAAATCAAACAATCTGTTTTTTTTTGTTAACAATAATTTTAAAAATAGGCTGCCCTGAAAACAATCAATCTCAAATCCCAAAGAGAGAGAGACTGAGTGAGTGAGAGAGAGAGAGAGAGAGTGAGAGAAAGAGAGAGAGAGAGAGGGAGTGTGAGTTTTATTTAAAGAATATAAAATATTGACAATTATGAAGAGTTGTTGGATTTCTGTAGATTTTCTGTGTGGCGAGAGGAATTCCTTTTCTTTCTGTTTAAACTTGACATTAAACTTTCAAAACTAACATTAAAACCTCAGCACCGATTTAACTGGCTTTGCGACTAAATGTTTTGAAATGCCTGACAATTTAGTTTAATGTCATGTGAGGGCTATTAGAGCTGGATTTGAAAACCCCAACTATTACAGCACAGCAAGTCTCCCTTCACCCCCCTCCACCTCCGCCCCTACCTCCCTATCATATCTCTCCACTATTTCCCCCCCAACCCCCCCTCCCCTCCTTTCCCCACTCTCCCACTTATTTTAAACAGAAACAAAATGAAATCTAATATAATATTTTGTTGTGGCTCTGATTTTCAAAGCACTATATATACTATATATATATATATATATATATATATGTATATAGCATCTAAATCTCTCTCTCTCTATATATATAGAGAGAGAGAGATTTAGATGCTCTTTTTACCCCCCAAATGGCAGAAATTGTCATTGGGGCTGCTTTTCTGTGTATAAAACAGGTTTTGTCTCTCCCCACCCACAAACCACATTAAAAAAATCTATTATATTATTTCCTTCGGAAAAGGGAGTTTGTTGAGCTTGTGAGAGAGTGGCTTTGTTTTATATATATTTTATTGCGAATAATTTCTTAATTTACAAAAAGCACCTTATATATAAATAAAAACACGTTTAAAAAATACTGTTGTTTTGTGGATGAAAGTGCGCTAGACAAAGATTTTTTTTTTTTGCGTGGGGGAGGAGGTGTCAAAAAATACGAAAGCGAATCTAGTCGCATAATGTCAAAGCTTGCGAATTATTCGACTATTATTTTCCCTATTAGGCTTTATATAGCCAGTCACCTATATAACAATGAATGAAGCGCCTAACCTAATGCGGGACTTCCAATCCACACTAATAAGGTTTCTTAAAAATTAAATTATTATTCTTTTGAAAACAAACACAGACACACACAAACTACCCCCCCCCCCCCGCCCCCCATATCAAATTGTCACTTTTAATTTAGTTTGTTCTTTAGTAACTTTAATTATAACAAGATAGAGAACAGGGAGAGAGGAGAAAAATAAGTCTGTCGAATCAAACTGAATTAAAATGATTTGCTACAAATGTATATATTATTTATATTAGATCTATATTGTATATAAATCACAGCAAGTGCCTATAGTGGGAAGAAAGCATTCTCATTGGGAAAGTATGGGAGTGTTCTGGGTGTCTGTTAGAATACAAATCGTTTATCCGGACCGTGTCGAACACATTTCAAAGAAAACCAAGCAATAAACAAACAAAAAAACACATAGTTCTGTATCCAAATCCCTAAATTATACAGTTGTATCTGTTTTTTTTAATGTATGGCTCCTGATTCAAATCAGTAAAGTCTTAATATTTATTATATATAAATTATTAACTCGTAATTGGGTATGTCTAAGTCTTTCTGTTCTTAGTATAGAGTGACAAATATTTTTTGCTATATATATGTAGTTTTATATATGATATATAAAAGAGATACAACTTTAAATGACCAGTTTAATAGTGTTTAATTATGTTAAATTTGTTTCAAATAGAGTGGCGTCACATCAGTTAAATGGGTTGCCAGCGAATTCATTTCATTACCAATGAACTCTAGATTTTATTTTATTTTGGTGGTGGGAAGGGGGTGGAGGGGAATTAAAACAAAATCAAGCAGATGGCATAATATTTAAAGATGATATTATTACAACATTTTCAACCCATGTATAATATGTAATATATGTATATATTACATATATATATATGTAATAATATAAAGTACATGCAATAAGCCTGAACAGTGAACTATTTATTCTGTTGCTTTAAAAAGACATAACTAAGGAAATATAAATTATGATGAATAAAAACAACTGGATGGTTTGCAAACCACTTAGTGCTTTTAAATTCAACAAATAACGAATAGCGAATTTCTTAACCAAAAATAATACATAATAAAGGCGATTTAAAAAAAAAAAATCCATGTCAAGTGAATACAAATCCAGTTTGAACAAGGAGAAAGATTGGCGTTTAATTATGGTTTGAGAGCATGGTTTGCCGGGCAAACACACATGATTTTTGTTTAAACTTGCATTGAAAATGCTTAACTCAAATAACAGGGGGAGGGGAGGAGCTACACACACATCAAAACAAATAGTAAAACAGACCTGTTATTATTTTAGGTGTTTTTAAGAGGAGGTGGGGCTGTGCGCGTGTGTGTGTGTGTTGTGTATATGTGTGGTGTGAGTGCATGGGAGTTGTGTGTGTGTATATGTGTGTTGTATGTGTTGTGTGTTATGTGTGTATGGGAATTGTGTGTGTATGTGTGTTGTGTGCTGTGTAATAATAATATTACATTGTGTAATTTTTTTATTTGTGTGTTGTGTGTGTGTTGTGTGTGTGTGTGTTTATATGCGTGTTATATGTTGTGTGTGTATATAAGTATGTTATGTGTATGTTGTGTGTATATATGTGTGTTGTGTATTTATGTGTATATGTCTGTGTGTGTGTATATATATATAATATATATATACATGTTGAGCTATAGGAGAGAGTGAAACAGGAGGTGAATTATTATTGAGTGCTATACAACACAGATTTTTTTTGTCGGGACACACAGAGTAAATAATTATTCCATCAATCCTCAGTTTATTTATCTGTGTGGTGATCTGGGTTAAGGCTCCTATACCGTTTTTGCTAAAGTTATTATGGGGGGGGGAATAAAATGAATGAATTTCAACCCAAACGAAATCTCAGTTGTATAATTATTATTATTATTATTGTCTGAGGTTGACATCAAGCGACACAATAACAGTCAAAATCCACAACCTTGTGTTTTTTCACAAATACCGTAGATCTGGGCACAAATGGAATCTACTCAACTGATGAGACGAATGTAGTTGAAATAGCATTTAAAATAAATGCATGTTACTTCGTTTAAAGAAGTGGAGGAGGAGAGGGGGTGTGGGGGGTTGGACAGAGACAGAGAGAGTGTGTGGGAGACAGAGAGACAGACAGAGAGAGTGTGTGGGAGCGTCAGAGAGAGAAAGTGAGAGAAAGAGAGTGGTGAGGAAGAGAGAGAATGAGGGAGAGAGAGTGTGTGAGAGAGAGTGACACAGAGACAGAGAGACAGAGAGAGAGAGACAGAGTGACAGAGAGAGATATAGAGAGGGACAGAGAGAGAGGAGGGGGTGGGAGAGAAAAGAGAGGATAGGGGAATCAAATAATTCCGAATTCAAAATAAAACTTCATTTTAATATACTCCAGGTCGCAAAAGGCGGCGGTTGAGACAGAGAAAGTGGGGTTAGCAATTGTTTTTTTGAAACAAAAAGCCCAAGAATAAATATGTAATACAAAGAGTTTCTGAGAGTTAACACTAAGGCAAGGAATGGAGGGTGTGATGGACAGGACTGACTGACAAACATGGCTGTTTTTCTGCTAGTATAAGTCGAATTGTATGTTTCTTAAAGTCACTGTGAAGCGGTGGCCAATTTTAGGATTTGTTGAAGCCATAAAATATATTAAAATACACAACTTCCCACCCTCCATTCACCCCAACACACACACACACACACACACAAAAGGACTAAGAAATAGGATTTCATTGAATTCAGGGATCTCTCTCTCTCTGGTATATTGCGATTAAGTTTTCTTAACGAGAAGCCACTTAGAAAGCATCAGTGAGAAAGAGAGAGAGAGAGAGAGTCAGAGAGGGAGATAATCAGAAAGATGGAGAGGGAAGAGAGATGGAGAGGGAGAGAGAGTCGGAGAGAGAGTCAGGGATATATTGTCAGAGAGAGATAGAGAAAGTCAGAGAGAGATAGAGAGTGATAGAGAGAGAGAGATAGAGAGTCAGAGAGAGATAGAGAGTCGGACAGAGATAGAGAGAGAGTTGGAGATAGAGAGAGTCGGGGAGAGAGAGTAGGGGAGAGATAGAGAGAATCAGAGAGAGATAGAGAGTAGGAGAGAGATACGGAGAATCAGGGAGAGACAGAGGTAGGGGAGAGATAGAGAGGGTCAGGGAGAGACAGAGGGAGTAGGGGAGAGATAGAGAGAGTAGGAGAGAGACAGAGAGTAGGGGAGAGATAGAGAGAGTCAGGGAGAGACAGAGGGAGTAGGGGAGAGATAGAGAGAGTAGGAGAGAGACAGAGAGTAGGGGAGAGATAGAGAGAGTAGGAGAGAGACAGGAGAGTAGGGAGAGAGTAGAGAGAGTCGGGGAGACATACAGAGAATCAGGGAGAGACAGAGAGAGTAGGGGAGAGACAGAGAGAGTCGGAGAGATAAATAGAGTCAGAGAGAGATAGAAAGAGAGAGAAAGACAGTTCCATCCATGTCGTCTTGTTACTGATCCAGCTTAACCCCCCAAATGGGAAATATTTTTGCCCTCTCTCTCTCTCTCGTGTGAGAGAGAGTGTGTGAGTGTGTGTGAGTGAGTGTGTGTAAGTGTGTGTGTGTGTGAGAGAGTGTGTGTAAGTGAGTGTGTGTTTTAACGCTTCGCCTTTTTCGTATGTAAAGAAAAATACCCAAATTGATTAATACTTTTTTTTAATTAACGGTCAATTCAAACACTTTGATTTGGAAGAATTTAAAAACAAACCTAATAATTCCCAATAAAAACACAAACGATCCGAAACAAATGACAAGAACCTCACAAAATCACAATCATCCACAGCAGACAGAGAGACAGACAGAGAGAGAGACAGAGAGAGAGAAAAAATAATAATTCTGTTAGAATTTCTGTACAAAATCTTGGCTATCGCACAACACAATGATAATCCCGGCATTTAGATATTTTAAGGCGACCCAAATAGAGCAAATTTTTATCACAAGTGTTTTTGACGCACAGTTTCCTTGCCATTTTTTTTGGTGTCAAATTCTCTTTCCCTCTCCCTCTCTCTTTTTTTAAAAAAAGCTAGGTGCATATATTAACATAGTGTGAAAATCTCTCTCTCCCTCGCCCCCTCTCTCTCTCTCTCACTCACTCACGTTTGCTTTAAGTTAGGACACAAGCCAATGCAAATTTGGAATTGGTCTTAGAGGATTGGCGGGGGGGATGGGGAGGAGGTGGTGGGGGGTGGGGGGTAGAACATTTAGAACTAGTTAAAAGTGCTCACAGCTAATTTGTACCCTTCCAGACAATTCTCTACCTCTCACTTTTGCCTGGGAAGTTTTATTTTAAATGCACCCAGCAATCTCTCCCTCTCTCTTTCCCTTGCACTCATCCTGTCGCTCTCCCTCTCTGACTCTTTCTAACACAATATTGCTTTTGCAACAGAAAACACATTTTAAAATTAAACCCCGCACCTGGATGATTAATTCTCTTTCTCTCTCTTCCCCCCCCCCCCCCCCCCCCCTCTAAAAATTGTTTTGGAAAGTTTATTTTGCCGTAAGATTGTGGCATCTTGATAAACAGCAAAACAAATACAGCCACACAATTATTTATTATTATTTATTTAATGGTGGGGGGTGGAGAGGGAGGGGGAGAGAGAGAGAAGGGAGGAGGGGTGGGAGCATATTGAAATAAGATTTAAAGATTAGTGCAAATAAGGTACCAATCTCCCTCTCCCTCTCTGTCCCTTTCTCTCTCTCTCTCTCCCTCTCTCTCTATCTGTCTCTCTCTTGTCTAATACCCAGGCTTGTTGACTGAACACACCACTGATTTGATTGCAGGTCTGAATAACTAAAGCTCAAATAGGCTGTAGATGAGCAATTTGTCAACAGGAGAAATTAGAGTCGATGCCTTATGTTCTGTGAAAGTGACAAGCGAAAGTTTTATGCAGCAGATTTGGTTGGAAATCAATGCATATATGTATTTAAGTTAGAACCACTTTGCTTTTAAAAATATGCTCTACTTGATTTTGTGTGTGTGTGTATGTGTGTGTGCCGACTGATAACTGAGATGTTGGCATTGGAGTTTGAGAGTGTGGAAGTTGGAAATGTGTAACGGATGAAGCCGAGAAAGGGTATTGATTGATTGATTGATTCATTCATTGATTCATTGATTGATTCATTCATTCAGAGAGAAAACAATCGAAGCGGATCAAGTATATTAAAGTATATACACCTTGGTACTCAAAAAATGTCGCCTGTAATCCTAACATCAGCGTTAAAACAAAATGTGATGGTTCATGAGAAGGAAATGATCCAATTATTCACCTGTTTTCATATTCATTAATACCCTCCACCCCCCCCAAAAAAAAGGGTTTATATTCTCTCAAAGTGTTTTTGAATAGGTTTCAGCACTTGATGTGTAAAAGACAGAAGGTAAATAAGATGAAGAAAGGAAGTCAATTTGCAAACTGTCCAATTCTTTCAATCGGCCAATGGTTCAAAAAGAGTTGAAAATGACATCTTCTTATGATATGTTTTTGTTTTGAGAGAGAGGGGGATGTCAATTAGTCACTAAAATATGTTACAAGAATGTGTGTGTGTGTGGGGG
>CM068743.1:39361600-39514508 GCA_035084275.1 Hydrolagus colliei | reverse complement strand
TGGGGAGGAGGAGGTAGGAGGAGGAGGGGGGGTGGTAGGGGGGGGGGGGTGGTAGGGGGGGGGGGCGAGGAGAAAGGAAAAGGGAAGGAAAAAAATCTCAAGACAAAAGGAGAGTGCCATTCCCCAAAGGTTGACCTTCCATCAAATGCCTAAAAGAAAGTAATCTGCATTTCTTTTCTTGCTGAGCTTGTATGTGGAAGTGAAAGTCCAAACGGTCACTGCCTTGACTGGCCTGATGATTCTGATTTCTGTACAAGTGTGGAGGGAGGAAAGCCACACAACACATAGCAGAATGCCCCTTAGACACTGAGTGTTGTGTTGTGTGTGTGTGGATGGTTGGATGGATGGATGGATGGATGTGAAGATGTGAATGGAGTCTGTGGTCAGGAGACTTGACTGGGTTGAAGGTCAAAGCCTCTGTCACATCTGCAGGTGGTTAGATCATTTCCTTCCTCTTCTTTTGACCAAATTGTTCACACCTCTGAATAAACCTAAACTCAGCACCCTTCCCCCCCCCCACCCCCCCACAACCTCTCCCCCTCTCTCCATCCTCACCAAATAAACGCATACACACACACCCCTAAATTTAAGTATGTTATGTGCATACACATACTTGCTTCTCAAACCATTATTATTTTATATAAAAAGCCCCTTTTTGGGGGGTGGGGGGGGGGGGGCTGGAGAGAAAAAAACCTAAACTTCTCCACACACCTCAAACTCCTTCCTTTCCCCCTCACCCAATAAATTAATTAATTCACAAATCAATTAATTAATTTAAAAAGTACCAAGGTGAACTAAAAAGGGATTCAATTTTTTTTCCTTCCCCCTCCTCTATCTCTTTCTTTCTCTTTCTCTCCATCTATCCCAGTGGTTCATGCAAATGGGAGCTTTTGTCGAAAATAGTTTGACTGTGGGTCAGACTTTGCATTGACTGACTGATGGAGCTTTGCACTTTCAAGATAAAAGGCAAAGTGGTCGCTATTACACTTTGAAGCCTTTTTTTTTAGGGAGGTGTTTGTTTGAGGGGAAAGTGGGGGTAGTGGTGGTGTATTATTGCAGAGCGAGGAAGGGGACAGAGGGGGGGGGAGGTGGAGGAGAGGGGAGAGAAACCAAAATGTACATTTTTTCCCCTATCCTGGGTTCCTCTCTATCTGTGCGTCTCTCTCTCTCTTTCTTCACTGGTTGCCTTGAACACAAAAGCCCCCCACCTTCCTTCCTCCCTCCCCCCTCCCCAAACCCCCACCGCCCCCCAACCCCCACCCTTCCAATCCTCTACCCCCAAGGTTTTATTTCATCCATACTTTTTTTCTTTCTAAAAAAAGATGCTTTCCTTTCCTTGTCTAACTTGAATATGCAATGAAGCCCCCCTTAAAAAACCTTTTGTGGAGGAAAAAATATATAATTAAAGTTGGGTGAAAGATGTAAAAAGTGAAGAATAGGGATGACATCAGCCTGATTTCACACTTGGCACTCGGTTGGGTTAGACCAAGCCAACTCTTGCTATGCAACACAGATCAAAGACAACTTCCCATCACACATCCCCACCCCCCAATCCCCCCACCTTTTTATATATAAAAAAGAGAACGAGGGGAGGAGGGAGGGGGAGGGGAGAGGAGAGGGGGGAGAATTTAAGTATGCTAATCCCCAGGACAAATATATTTTAATCTTGTTAGAATACAAGTTAATGCTGCAGCTCAGAGGCTGAACTTTGTCAGGCTGTAGAGAACCACTTTGCTGCAGTCCTGATTGAGGTAGACCTCCTAGTTCAATGATATTGAAATTTAGGTTAAAAAAAAGAAAAAAAATGTTTTTGTTTTTTAACAAAATGTCTCTTCCCATTTACAGACTGGGTTAAAAAGAAAGATACCGCTTTCCCTTGCCATGCCCCCACCCCCACCCCCGCTCCCCATCAACTCACTCACCCATCCACCCTCCCACTCACCCCCCACCCACCAAAAAAAAATCCTTAGCAGCTGTGGTCACTGACCTTGTTCAGATCTCCTGCCAGGACATATAGGATGAGCAGGAAATGAGCATTTATTTATCTGTTTTCCCACTTACAGATGGCAAAAACAAAATAGGTCAATTCTACCAGTTTTGCATCACCTTGCATCATCACACTGTCTGTCTGTCTGTCATTTGCACAGAATTGCGACCATATATATATATAGCCTAAAAGGAGGTAGTTACTTACGTAGTTAGTATGATGACACTGGTTAAGTTTTAAACTAGCGAGTGGGTTTGGGTTGTGTACTTTTGGGGGGGAATAATTCGAATTATTGCAAAATGTTTTGTCTCTCTCTCTCACACACATATACACACACACAAACATGTAAAGAAAGATTTAAAAGGGGAGTCTGCATTGCATAATTTTAATGTGTCGAATTTAACCATCCGACACACCTCTACAACCCCAAATCAAAGGTGGATTGATAAAACAGGCATTTATTTATTTATTAGGATTCTGGTGCTCAAAACAGTTTTTTTAAAAAAAGTTTATTAATCCTATGTGCGCCTGGTAACTAATAATAATTTTACAAACACCAGACATTACTTGCTGGGTTTCCAGTGAATTCATTTCATCTTTCGATTCAGAGAATGTCCCATAATATGTCAGTGTTAAAACAGCTCATTCAATCTGATTCTAACGCCAACACTTCCCCCCCATCCCAACCAAAAAAAGTACTAAAATAAACTTTAAAATACTAGAGGAGATATCAAGATAAATAAATGGTAGGGTTATTAAGAATGATAAGCATTACTTAAGGTGTTCATAATATTTTACAATTACATGCCCTACACATACAAAACAAGGTCATGAAACCTCAAAATTAAAGCATTTTTAGATATAATCAAAGAAACCACAAGATATAAAATAAGTTTTTATTCTCACCCACGATTTCTAGATCATTACAAAACAGCGTCAAGCCAATCAATAAAAGTCGCATTGGCGATTGTGTGTGTAAAAAAAATTGTATTTAATTATTTAATTGATTGATTTATTTGTTAAAAACAGAAACATAGCTGGCCAATCATCATGTAAATATGCGTGGACCATTTTAATTCGACTTTTAATTCACAGTATTTCAACTTTTTAATGTGGCAATACAATTCGTGCAACAACACAGCAGGTAGAGATTTAAATACATTTAGTATATATATATATATATATGCAAGGGATTCAGACTAAAAAACACAAATGCTTGATTTATTAACTCTTTTAAAGCTCTTATTAAATGATAAGGTTAAATAAAATCGTACACACAGCCAAACCCAGTTTTTTTTTAACCAGTTTGAATCTTCCAGCGCTTGTCTGAATTCTCTTTTTTAGTGCTGGACATTTAAGAACCTCGTCAATTGTATATTGTGGCTCACATTGAGTTTTATAAAAGGAGCCACACACACACACACACACATAAAAAAAAGGATTTGGTCAATGAGAGCGGGTGTGGGTTTTAAAATAAATATTAAGAATAGCAATAAAAACATTGCAGTTTACTGAGAGAGAGACGCTCTTATATTTTAATATTTTATTCTTATATTTGATATCATATATTTTTGAATGATCACTCTTATTGCTAACACATACAGAGTTCCCCACCTTTGTAATCCACTGAATAATAACACACCCAGATAACTCCCCCAGATAATACACCCTCAGTAGATTTTCCAATTGAAAATCACAAATTGCAAATCAACTGTTTCCTAAAATTAAACAACCTAAAACTTTAGCTATTAAAACCTAAAGTATTTAAATGGCAACATTACTCTAGTCGGCAGTTTAAAAAAAATATATACAATTTTTAAATATATATATGTAAACAATTGGCATACCAGAAATTAAAACTTATGAGTGTGACTTTTATATTGTGAGTAAACTGTATTAAGGAATAATTCCAAATTGGCATGTTCATTTTGAAATGAAGTAAAATGGAATGAAAGCTATTAAGAGCTTTAAAAAGGATTCCACTCAGTAAGATATCTGGGAAAACTCACTCTCAGCACACAGAGCAGCAACTAAGAACATGGACAATTGATATTTTGCTGCAAAGATGAAGGACTTCAACCCAATAATGCAGTTTACTAATCAACTTATTTATTATTATGGCAAAGTAATTTGCAAATGGTTTAAAAGGAAATCAAGCCTTATAATGATCACTGCTAAGTTCACAACTGGATTTATTCATCTTCAGGACTATTTAAAAAGAACACCTAATTAGTAAATATTGCATTACAAAGCACCTTGTTTAATTGTAGTTCACTATCAGTCGCATGGCTGGTTCCAAAAGAAGCCTGAAATAATTATAGTATAATACCTGCATTTGATACACCTTAACGTGTCCTTGAGCAGTCTCAAAACGCTTCACTTGACTGTTTTGTGGGTGAAATGCGCCAGCCGATTGCGCACAGGCACCAATTGTGTGGTTGAAAAGGTGTGGTGGAAAAGTTCAATAAACATTAACCGCTGAGTAAAATCACTTGAATTTGTTTTTATTAAATCAGTAAATAACATCAAAAGACCACCCACCCGTTATTAAAGTTATAAAAGCACCTAATTTAAATTGTAAGTCAGACAGGTAGATAAAGAAACACAGAATTCTCCCCCAATGAACACCTCATGTGGAAAAAAAAAGGAAAACAAGTCAAATGACTCTCTTATTACTCGAGACATTTTTTTCAGAAGATGAGCACTGATTTCAGCAGGAGAAATTTAATCCAGATGAAAACATCTAGTTATAAAATACTTTGGTCTAGTAATCAACACATTTTATTATAAACAGGTGACAAATGTGCTATGGAAAAAGATGTCGCTGATATCTGAAATACATTTTGATGGATTGGGGGGAAGAAAAGGTGAATCAATCAATGGCTGGCATCATTTTTCATCCATAATAAATTCACAAGCTGCTGGTGTAGTTGTTCACAATTCTCGCTTCTCCACCCTATGTGCATCGAGTCTGAAGTATTATAGGTCAGTGTGGGGACCTGCTTGGGAGGACTCACACAATTCTGTAAAGAAAACAAAATTGATTCAGTTGTAGATGGAATCAGTTCACTAAAAAAAAGGATTAATATTCTGATGACTTGACGAAAACAACAATGTACATTTATTATAGTGCCCATTGTATTGTAGTGCCCATACCATTTACATGGTATGCCACGTAAATAGCACGACCCTTTTAGTAGAAATATCTGAATATATTCAGAGAGAAATTGCCATTCACAACCAACGTTAATTTAAAAAGGCACATCCACTTGCACAAAAAAAGGGAAAGATATCCATTACACACAGATATTCTCTGAATTGAGCAAGAGAGATTTCATAGATAGATATGCTCCCTCCAGAGATTTGGTTGACAATTTCTCTGTACTGGTATGAGGTAGGTTTGTCGTAGTTAGAATCTGCGTGACACAGGTAGGTTGCACTGGCCAAAAATACTAGAGTAAACAATTATGTGTTTCGTAACAGATGATAAATGTCACAAACACATCTAAAATCAGATTTCCCAAAGGCTTCAAACATTAACAGAGGAAATTTCATCAAGGTAAACCGACAAGCATTATAATTTTCAATCTAGATATTAACAAAAAGTGTACATTCTGTCATTCTTGCATGAAAGCAATAGATGGTGACAGATGGAATGAGGCTGTTGATGTACATTTAAAATGTTGTTTTTTTTATCCAAGTTCCATCAATTATTTGAGAAACATTTAAACACATTAACGCACATTCAAGATATGACAGTAGTGATGTAAGGTTGATGTTTTTTTCCACAGTAAAATTCATCTTTAAGATTGGATATTTTTTCTAAAAAGATAAAACAGTTGGAACAGTTGTGTTTCTATGGAACAGTTGACATAGTTGCCGCAGAAACATTGGTGACTACTACCAATATTTAATACTTATGATGTGTGAAATTAAAGGAGTAGCCTAGGAGAAATCAATTTACCTTGGCTTCAAGATCAGATGGGATTTTGCTAAATTTCAGATAATCAATAATGCAGAAATAATGTCAACTGAAAATATCTAACCTTCAGACACCGGATGTACTAGATTATAAATAGATAATAAAAAAGCATTTGCTGAGATATTGCAGGCCACACAAACTTTTGCAGAATGTAAACAACGCAAGTAAAATAGTAATAATTGTGATCCTCAGCCTCAACAGCTTCTTGTCTAGTTTGTGATTGGTTAACTTGGGACGATTATATTCATGTGTGCAAAAGGGAAGAAAAACCAAAAGAAAGAAAAAAAAGTAATCCTGCAACATTACATTTGCTCTTTCTGCCTTCAGTTGTATCTGCCCTTTGCAAAAAAGGTGTGTTTATGGTCTATTGCAGTGAGCTGGTCTTGATCTTCATATTCACAGAATCATTCTGAAAAATACTGTACACTCAGCCTCATAAATTAGAACCGTCTCTTAAACCGGTTTAAGTCTCAGAGACAGATTGTATCCTCCAAGGTGATTCGATCACAGTTTGAAACTAAGCAGTGGCCCAAGTGAGACATTCATGAAGCGTCCGTCTTCCACAAGGTTGGTGCAACAGTGAGAAGAACAACATTCTCTGGATCATAGTAGTTACAATCAGACATTCAAGTAAAGAAAGAAAAAAAAAGGCACTGGGTTCAAGTTAAAAAAGGCGCAGATAACCATTTTGAATATTTGGTGCACTCAACACTCACAAACAGCACTGCAGACCAAGAAAATTAAACTTATCGAGGAGTCACTTCAATCAAAGGAAAATTTAGATTTTAGCCACTTATTCCCTGAAGAATCTCGTATCAGCTAAAGGGATTTTCAGCAGGCTGCGTTTCTGAATACTAATGGTGTGTCACAAGCGGTTGGAGACACTTATAAGTTAAATGTACAGTATACAACCCCTGACTTCATTTGCACAGAAAAGCCTCTTTAGGGGTTGATTTCCAGCAGAACCACCCGCTTGCCTCCTCAAAAATAAGATTAGTTAAAATAATTACATACTTAATGGCAGCTATCCAGAAGAAACTCCCGCAATCGAAAACTTTACCCATTTCCAGCATATTCAAGATTTTGTTTCTTCCTAAGCCTCTCCCCCCCACTCACCCACCCCCAATTAATGCATGCCAACAAGCTTTTTTTGGAGATAAAAAAATATATAAATAAAACAAAACTACATCACATGCAATACCTGATTTCTCGATGCATAGTATGTCAGCCACCTGGTCTGTCTCGCGGGTGAACAGAGAAATTATTTCATCTTCGTACTCTTCCACTATAGTTTCACACTGTGAGCCAAGAATAAAAAACAGGAATATGTGAGTGTAGTGTAGGCAAGTGAGTTATCACGATCACTCGAAAGTTGTTTCGTTAGATGTTTAGATGTTTAATTATCTAATACCATTTTCTATTCCCCCCACCCCACCAACAACTAACTGTAGAAATGTTTTTTGTGCTTGCAGATCAGGCTAAATAAAAGTTCAACCCGTACAAAATTACCGCCAACTAAATACAAATTAAAACGGTGCTCTCTTTATCCCCCCTCCCTCAATCCCTCCCCCGCCCACCCCTCCCGCTACTAATCTTTAACAAATTTTAAATGATGTGATCTGCACGGGTGTATTAAAAGATTTTTTTTTAAAAAGGCACGACTTGAAGTTCTGGTGCCCTCTGCTGTAAAGCTGTCTGAACACACTGAAAAGTCTTACCGCAAACTTTAGAGATTTCGAGTTCTCTGGATCAAACTTGAAATTATTGAAATCTACAGAACTCATTTTCTCAGACTCCCTGGGAGCGAATCTCATGTACGTTTTCTTGTGAGTTGTTGGATCCTCATAGAGTGAATAATCATCCAGGTTTGAACAAACATCTTCTAAGATCTCTGATAAATGGGTTTCCGACCTGGCATATAGAATCTGAAGAAAAGCAAACACGTCAATAATGCAATATTAAATTGCGTTTTGAAACAAATTAACACCCATTGATAAGTCTCTAAACTTTGTTTTTTAAAAAGACTTCCGAGCACAATTTTTTATTTTCTTTAAAAAAATGCATTTGTCATGACAATGGCCATTTGAGTTTAAATTTCTAATGGACGCAAATGTGGAAAAAAAAAGGAAATAAACACATTGAGTTAATTAAGTCAGTGGACTTTTAAGCCTGGGTTTGTTCACATGGCTGATCAAGACACCGCTCATTTGCTCACCAGCAGATGTTTAATCCTCACTCAAGGCTCAGAGGGGGTAAAAATAAGGCCCAGGACATCTAATGTCACTCAAGTCTACAGTTTTAGTTTAATTTCCTGGAATCAAAGCCGCTGGATTGTCACCGGTCTCCTCCCACTACCCCCCAGTTCAGGATAAAACCTAGACAACGCCTAAACTCCTAGAGTGAATCACCACATAAACTGCACAAGGGGTTACTTTTTAGCCTTTCCCCTTGGTAACTGGACAAAAAAGTTTCATCTGTCTAGACAGGTCAAGGTGCAAGATGCTCTTGCCCCCGTGGCTCTCTCCGGAAGAGTTTCAATTGATGCCAAGTACAGGGTAAACAGCAGAGATACATCCGCAGGCTTATCCCGGGTCCCTCCCTCCACCCTCCAGTGATCAAAGTAGGAAGTTTTCATGACAACCGCAGTCAAAGGCCTGCATTGCTGATGAACTCGATTTCAGCTATGTAGATATGGCCAGACTCCATTGTCTCCTTTCAGACGCAGTATGGACCCTTCCGGTCCCAGTCATTACATTATGGATGCGTTTTCCCATATGCAGTTCATTCACACAATAGGGCTTTCCTTGCTTCACTGCCACCTGATCACAAAGCAAATACACCAGTGACTAAACCAGCAAAATAAGAGTTTTGTTGATTACGTTACTGGCTCGGATGTTTTACAAATAATTCACTCGATAATGATTTTTTTTAGAAAAAGGAAGAAGGATGAAGCAGTTTGATTTTTTTTTGGTGAACGATTCCCTTGAAAGAACAATAACCATAGCTTTTCTTTTCCTCCCACCCGCCCCCCCCCCCCCCCCCCCCCCACCGCCCCACTTCTCTCCCAATTTTATTCTGTTCCCTCCTCTGCTGAACTAGTGATTCACAGTTGTATAGGCATCAGTCACCCTTCGATACCTCGCTCAAGTGGCCATTATTCATGTGAGAGTTCGATAGGCTATTCAACTATGGGGGAAGAGGAAAGAAGAGGCTAAGCCTGATGATGTCCTTCCCCACAGCTACACATGCGCACTGCCAGCAAGGCAGGGGGTCGTTGGTAGAATGATCAGGTGAGGATTCTCCCCCTATTTAACCGAACGGGTGTAAGGTCTACCCTACCAGTGCTCTGGCTAAGGTCAGTTAAAACAGCACAGGTGGGGAATAAAGCCCGCCAAACGTTCCTATGTCCAAATAACTTAACCACGCACAAAGACATCAGAGGAGCGGAAAGCATTTTTCGGCGTTGCCAGCGTGAAGTATAGAAAAACTTTTGCATATTCAGCCAATAGTTTGCGTTTACAATTATACCAAAATAATTAAGACAGTTATCGGGAGTCAACATGAAATTCTCAAATAGGTTTATAATAAATAGCAACTCTGGGGATGGGGGGGTGAGTGGGAATAACAGAAAATTAAAACCCTTTACTCAACAGTCAGAATCCTATCACATCAATAAAAGCATTTATTGGTGTGAAAAGGGAAGAGAGAGGGGGAAGGGAGGCGGGGGGGGGGGGGGCAGGGAGAAAAATGCATTGGTCTCTGCCAGAACGAAAGATGTGTGAGATACTGTCCTGCAATTTCAGACTGCCATTGAAATACGAATGAACAGTCTTCCATTATTAAAATGTGATAGAAGAGTCACAATCAATTTTGCCCGTCTGCCTAGGACAAAAGTTTCTTATCTTACTAAAAATAAGACTGATGCTCTGCAAAGAGGTGATAAAGGTGAAATACTTGGCTTTCCTTCGTTGAAGCATACAGTGTATTTATCCCACAATCAAGTAGCAAAAAGCAGTCAACATTTATTAAACAATTCATGTGAACACATATAGATTTTTATGAAGAACTTTATTTTGTAAAGAGATAAAACGTCAAAGGGATGGCTGGTAAAATAAATGAATCAACCAGAAAACTAAAACAAGGAAAAGCAAAAAAAAATTTAATTGTAAAGTATTTAACAAAAATAAATGAATAAGATAAGATTTGATTCTGAAGTTTTGCTATTTGAATCTCAAGCTGAATTGTGTATTTAAAAACACATTGTACATTACTTTTAAATTGAAATTCCTGAAATTAATGTTCACATTTGTGTCGAACTCACGCTGAATAGTCAGAATTACAAATTCGACCTCTGGGTCAATTTCAAAAGGAGTTGAAAATGCTCTGGAGGTTCTGCCTTTTGTGAGATTTAAAGCTTTGTTTGTTAACATATTAACAATATGTTGTTTAAATCTGAGTTTTACATTGGCAAAATTGAGGCCATAATTAACTTTTGGTTCAAATCATACCACATTCATTTTAGCACCTAATCAAAAAAAACCTTGCGTGTATACGTGTGAACTTAAAATACACTAAAATACAATGTTGGGTGGACAACATATTTTCTGGTAAAATAAGAGTAATATCTTAAAGCCCAAATTTCTTGGTTCAAAGTAAATGTTCTGAATCCCAAGGATAAGAGAATAATGGCTCATTTCAATAAAATTTCAATAGTCTTTAGCATGCAATTATTCAACTATAATATCAAGTAAATCAAATAGAGCTAAGACTTTTGAAAGATGATGTGACACAATATATCTATAGACGTGTTTGAACACGTAAACTTTATTCCCGCAATATTTCAGTGGCTGCAAAGCCATCAACAAAACATGAAACACTAAATTTGAAAATGGGCAAAGTAAATTAAAGCTATTTACGCCATGAAAAAAAATCTTATCAGGGCTTTGAAATACAAATCCAGTGAGGTCCAAACAAATCAAAAACATATTGCCCGTGGTTTACAAAGTAACTGTCAAATGTCAGTCTTCAGCCCTCGAGCCACCTTTTAATGAAACCCCTAAAGTCATTTTTTTAACTGAAGGTGAACAGCAAAATTCCACAGAGTATACTTGTGACAATTATTCAGCAAGCAAGCTTTAATATTGGTCATAAAGGATCACGGGAGGATGGCCTTGTAACTCTGTCTAGTCTGGTCTAGCACAGCATTAATTTGAAGGGAAAACAAACTGTACGGTAGTAAATGACTTTAAGATCCATGCCACAGTCACCTGATGTATGATCCAAAGATCGGACACGGAACAATAGGAGAGGAATTGGACACTGTGTCTCTTGGTCAAGGGGAGGGGGAGGGCAGAGAAAATAAAGATCAGATAGCATTGCTGTCATAGGCAGTATCCAGTAAGTACTATTCCGGTGTGGGTCAAACGAGGATCATGCTGCATTGTACTGCCTACATAGTCATATGGCCCATCTAAGATCACACATGAAGAACGACCAGAGAGGGGTAGTCAGTATCTATGAAACAGTATTTTATCCAGACTCATCTCACTCGGGGTAGATGGGGAAAAGGTTTGAATGAAAATTAATGAACAGCTACTGTATTTGAAAGACATTTGGGTCAAATAATAGCAGCACTCACTAGTCAGATATCAAATATTATCAAATTTGCCAGAATTGGTAAAATTGGAATGAAAAAAAAATGCCTTTCACATCAGGAGGACATCTCAAAGCATTTTAACCAGCTGACTAGCTGGTGAAGGAAGGAAGGCTGAGTGGGAAATAGAAAGGTGATCAATGGTGAACCACTTCACCCCTTCCATCCCCAATATTAAAAACCTTAATATTAACTCCTGAACAACAACAAAAACTTACATTTATGTAGTGTCCTTGAGCGCCTAAACTATCCCTTGTCAATCTCCCCTCCGCAAAAGCGTGGCACCCAATCAGCTATGCAAACCATTTTGACACGTCCTCCTGACATGGAAGGCACTATATAAATGTAAATTCTTGTTGCCATTTCAATTATAACTCAGTTTGAGCTCATTTGATAATATTTGATTTCTTTAATTAGTGAACGCTACTACTGTATTATTAAATTATTAAAGAGCTGACAAGACCGTTCAAATAAAAAATATTGGGCACAATAGTAAAGGCCATAATCATAAAATGATCTGTTGCATTTGATATTGCGTCTTTCACATAAGGAGGATGTCTCAAAACGCTTGCGGCTCTTTTTTTTTTTGCAAATTAAATAAAGGGAAAAACTCCCTTCTCTTTTTGAATAGCTAGGAATCTATAATGGTAATCCATAGTGGCAATTTTGTCACTCAATCCACGACTGTTTGTGGGGACGCTGCTGTGCGCAATTGGCTGCCGCATTTCTCCACAAAATATACAGCCAATTCACTTTACAGTATATTCTGTGAAGCGCTTTGAGGCATTTCAAATGCATGATAAGGAGTTATATCAAATGCAAGGATTATTATTATTATTTAATGTCATTCACCTGAACGAAGTTAAGATCTCAGTTTAACATTGCATGAGACGGACAGCATGTCTCAATAATGGTAGCTCCTTCACTGCTGTATTGGAGTGTCAGCATAAACTGTATGAGTTGAAAGTCCCAATACGAGTCTTGGAGCCTAAAATCCTCTCGACTCAAAGGTGAGAGTGAGACCAAATCATACCTTATAACTAATAGAACTATCCCCCAAAAAGTCAAAGTTGTGAGTTGACTTGATGTCTAGTCTGACACTCCAATCCATTGCAGTGCAGCAATGGGGCTGTGAAACATTGTCGGAGGTCACATCCATTTTGCTGGCAAATGTTTTTTTATTTCTTCCAACTTTTGTATAGCAGGAATTAACCAATGCTGAACTGCAGTGTGGGTGTGGGTAGGGCCCTCTTATTTGCAACACAATAATGTATATTTATTAACTAAGATGCAGCTTAAGCCAAGAATGCACACACATTTTTAATCATAAATTATGATTAATCTATATCCGGTGAACAAATAAAAATGATTTAGATTTGATTCATAAAACATTTAGACATTCAAAATTTCCTCCACTTCATGCAGAGGGCAGAAAATGATTCAAACCCAGGCCAGCCCCTAATGCAATTTTATCCGGGTGTATAAGACCTAGCTAGTCCAAAGAGAAGGTATTGATTGGAAGGAGGAAGAGTAAGGCCTTAACACAAAGGAAACGTATTTACAAGTAAATATTGTGGGAAAGAAAGAAAAAGGAAAAATTGGCAGAGATAGCGAAAGAAAAGCATTCTTTACATCCCACGTCTGCTCCGCTTCACTACTCCTACCCCTCCAGCTCAGGTTCCTAGGCAGTTATGTGAAGTACTATGAGATGCCCTCCTAAAAGGTAAATCAACGCATGCAAACAAAACCTCAAACGAAATAGGAATAATTAAATAATAATTAAAAAGTAAATAATTATGCAATTTAAAATGTGCAGTTAGCCAATTCAATTGAGACAGCAGCTTCCAGCCAGATTAGATTATTCAATTATCAAATAAACCAATCGACATTTCCAAAAAATACCAAAAAACTAATGAATGGCCAAAATACTGCACCAGCAGATGGTGCTGCATTGGGAAACATACATGTCCTTAATAAGGAATTATTGCACTAACAAACGAATCCTTCCTCATCTCAATCCTGCTGAGATCATGTTCTATGCATCTCAATTTACAATTGTCTGTGCTCACAGGGAAGCCTACAGGTACAATATGGAGCCATTTTGAAAATGTATCTAATATGTGTGATCAATATTAGTGTAATCCACGCTGTAATTCCCATTCCAGGAGTCAAGGTAATGCATCAAATCAACTATCATAATCCTTCCACTTGCTATAGCGCTCTTCACATCTTCTAGACATCTCAAAAGTGCTTCACGCAATATATTGTAAAGTGAATTGACTATATTTGTGGGCGAAACGAGGCAGCCAATTCCACACAGCAGTGTCCCACAAACAGTCGTGGATTGAAGTGACCAATTTTATTATTGTGTTTTTTGATTGGAGGGATTATTATTAGGCATGTGGAATAAGGAAACTTATTCAAGGTTTCGCCCTGACCTACCTAGATTTGAACACAGGTCTCACACTTGTAAGGCAAGTGCTCCAACCACTGACCTACAGGACTCCACGAGTCCATTGGTCTAATATGTACATTCTCTCCCCATAAGTACAAAAATAACAACTTACATCTATATAGCGCCCTTCAAGTGGGATAGAGTCACAGAGCGCTCCCTGCTTACCTAATACCAGAGAATTGAGATCGAGATTGGCAAACGTCAAGGTTTGTGAACCCAAAATGTACGTGCACCAGTGGCTGCTGGAGTTTAACCTGCTACAACTGTGCAGCTTACCACTGCAGAGTACTAGTAAGCTTCCTTTTACTTATCCAGCCAGGACCACTTACTCAACATTTCTCCCTGCTGGGAATCAAACCCAGGTCTCTCTCTCTCACTTGCGAGGCAAGTGCTCTAACCAGTGAGCTACAGGACTTTACAGTCCTCTTGACCTCAGGCATTGGACAACCTAGACCACCAAAGAGGATAGACTCCAACAGATCTTCTATTTCTAGGCGTATCACTTTGGGGCCAACTAGTAGGCTAGTTGGTCTATAGATGTCTGACAAGCATGGGTCTGACTGAGCCTTTGCCAGGTGGATAGCAGTACCAGGAAATCAAGCCATGTGGTGAACAGCACAACTGAGCTTCAAACACAGTTAAAAAAAATACAACAACAACATATTTGACTGCTCAAAAAGGTGACATGAAGCACAGCATATTGGAGCCACAGTGCAGTATGCCACTGAGTGCTGCGATACAGATTCACACCCACAGAGTTCTGGATTTCAGGAATGGTGCAGTGCTCAACAAGGCCAGGTGTCTCCCCGCAGGGAAGAGGAGACAAATCTGAGGGAAAATGAATACATGCTGTCCTCTTGGCAACTTGTTTCAGACGACTGGCAGAATCCGCAAAAGGTATTTTACGCACAATTTATGCTAGTGATAATTTTCAAGTTATCATCAGACAGAAAACCAGAAATATCACCTTGATCACTTTTTACTCATTCTAAATAAAATTTCCCAGAAATTAGAAGATAATGCGTAAGTACTAGGCTGAACCTTTTAAGCACCTGCTTAAAAAAATGCATTTTGTCTGTCCTATATTAACAAGCAGCCACTGCAAGTCTTTATTTTTTCTGCAATTTTATCTACTGTTCAAACAAGGCTCCTGTTAGAATGTTACCTAGAAATTGTAGTGTATGCACCTGTCGGGTCCATTAGCAGTTGTTTGAACCTGGGAATGAGTAAATAGGCTCTCCTCGTTATTGCTATCTTCTCTTCCTTGTTCCAATTCCCCTCTACCACACCATGTTCTCTATTCCTCTCCCTCCTAAGGAGCGGCTCAGCATCTTGTCCAAAAGCTGAACAGCGAGAATGTGTTAGGGAGTACTACTGGGAAGCAGACTGGCCCAGGAATTCGGCAATATAAAACTAGTCTATTCTCATTGGAAGAAGATTATCTTCAGAAGGCTGGAGTAAGTCCAATTCTCAAACGTGCTCCTCGAATCTTCTCTCTTGCTGTTAGAGCCATAGGCAGAAAGGCAGTTTACCATGCTGACAGAGAGGGGAAGGGTCATGCCAGATGGGAGGACAAACTAACAGGCTTTTATGCTACCTTTATTACATCTTTTTCATCATTTCAATGGTGTTCCTGTGGTACAAATCACCAAGCTGTGAAGCGAAAGAGACATGAAACTAGAAGTGGATATTCTCTACTCATAGTAATCAATGCATTTGATCCAAACATGTCATAGCACCACATCAAGCTAAGTATTGTGGTTGTGACTATTTGTTGGCAAATGAAGCAGCCGCTTTGACCATGACTAGATTCCACAAACAATCATGAAATGTATGTCAATTTACGTGAAGGACTGTTGTCTTGAACACCAGGGGAAACATGTTTCCTCTCCAAATAATAGTGTGGGATCTTTATAATACACCTGAACAGGCAGACAGAGCTTCAATTTAATATCTCATCCAATGTACGGCACTGCCCAATAATGTCCATATTATCAGCTCTCCTAGGGTGCTAATAAGATGGATTCACGTTGTGTCTAAATATTATACATGTCTGTTTCAGTGCACACAGAGTCTAAAAGCTGAGAAATTATAGCTCTAGGGTGAAAACTGCATCCAGTGATGCATTATTACTGGAGGTAACTGATGTTAACAAGACCAGTTCATACCTAAATACAGTCAATATCTAAAGTCTGGCACATAGTTATGATATATTCCATTTCAACAACAACAAAATTGTATAGCGCCTTTCGCATCAGGAGGATGACCAAGGCGCTGATTCCAGTAAACAACTCTGGAATTTCCATGTGTAGGTGAGATGCATGGAACTCTCAGTTTGGTTCGGATATTCTTAAGCATGGTGATAGTTTTCTGCATGTGTCAGACCAAAATACAGTAAATGCCTGTTTATCCAGCACCCTCGGGATCTGGCCAATGCCAGTTAAACCATGTGCCGGATACGGGCGGCCAGCTGCCGAAACCCCCCAAAAACTTAACTTAAATGTTTATAAATTATAAACATACCGCATTAATAATAGACTAAATAATAACAGAATATTGTATGGATACTTACAAACAAAGCAATAAATATTGATTACAATCTATAATCACAGCACATAATCAAAGGGGTACTCTCATTTTTTACTTTCTTTCTCTCCCTCCTTCCCTCTCTCTCTCTTTCACACACACACTCAGTCAGTCTGGCATCTCAATCTCTCTCCCTGCCTCTCTCTCAAACCCAGAAGTACACTACCGCCAACATTCAGAGCTAATCATACTGTACTCTGTGAGGGACAAAAACGGCAGTGCTATCTTCAGTCATTAGTAGCAGCATTCCAAAATACCGATACAAGGGGAAAAAAATGCCCCACAGCGATTGTGCTGGATAAGATCCGGTTAATCGAATGGGGACCTTTTTTTTTGAGGTGCCGGTTATACTGAAGTTATGGTTGATCGGGTCATGGATAAACGGGCTTTTACTGTAAAATACATACCCAGCTGATCAAAATAAAATATTTTCTTAGGCCCTTGCATTTAATGTTTTTTCTCAACTGGGTGTCCGACACTGACTGTGAATTAATATTCCCTCAAAGAAATATAGAGATGCAATAGTTTCAGATGCATGACTGGCAATAACATCTAACCAGTCTTTTTGTTTTCAGCATTTTTTTTTTACCAGCAATACACTGGATTCTAGGAAGCTACAATTAAGCAGATGGACATTGCATTACTAATTTGTTGGACATTCATTCCCAAGTACGCAAAAGTTGATTCCAAAGCAGTTCAGAATTTCATCTGCATTGAAACAAGAGATTCTGCATTTATAGTTTAAATCAATAACTTTATAACTGTCCTGTCAGTTACCAGCTCAATTTTCCCAACTTTGTTAAACCCTGAGTTGTCCCCAGTGTTTAGTTAGAACATTCCAAGTGTGGTAAGAATCTCCTGGAATTAATCAGCAATGTAGACTTGAATGTAATATCATGTCAGAGATAGTTTGGTTTATGCCAGAATAAGTTAGTTTGCTTCCATAACTGAAATGCCAGACCAAGAACTGCAATCCTTTTTAAAAAAAACTATGCAGGGTTATAAAGACAAGTTGATTAGACTCCACAGGACCCACACATATCAGAACAGTAGGGGGCTTAAGATGTTGCTGGGCAATTCAATGAAAAAGAATATTCTGTCTACAAATCATCAATTTCAATTGTAAACCACAGTAGTTAAAGTGTTTCCATTATGCCTCCTGCTGCTAATAATTAATATTTAATGGTTAATAATAAAATAATAATAATTGTTGCATTTGATATAGTGCCTTATCTCATCTCCCAGACGTCTCAAAGAGCTTCACAGAATATACTGTAAAGTGAGTTGACTGTGTATTTTACATTAGCAACTTATTTATATAATAAATACAAATAGTTAATTATCATATCAAAAATTCCACCAAAATAATAATACAGGAAGATTTTAATATAGCCTGAATTATTCTTTGATAAGCATGCTAAAAAACCCAAGACAAAATATTTACTTGTTAGCTTACCCAATCTAAAGACATGTCGTGGACTTGTACAGTACATGAATCTCTGTTTAAAAAACTCACAAATATTAGATTACACCTTTTAGGAACTGAGGGCAACAAAAGAGATTGCTCAGGAATGTCACAACTCTAGACAATAGCCCAAATTACCCAATTAGAAAGTTAAGCCTCTTTAAATTTACACAAGTGGTTTGGAACTTGTTCAATGGAGAATGGAACAAGTTTAAAATTCAGTTGCTGTTGGATTAAGACATTGACATAGTGTATCAATCCATTAATCCAACTTTCACATATTTCAGTAAAACTGATATTCTGATCCTAAATAATAGCAAAATTAAGATCGCCCGCACACTACTTCTACTAAACTCACAACACAAACACATGATCAATACACTTCCAGACTGAATACCCTGGACGGCTCAGCTAGCTGCTCTCAGTTGGGCCACTACAATGGGCTTGTGCACCCGATGTCGAAGATAAAATCTGCGAGGATTCCTAAGCCTGTTAATTATCCAGCGACCTCTATTAGAGGTCCACAAACATGCAGGCCAAGTGTTGGCCTCGGCTGTGAATAGCTGCCCTGGTTTTCTGGTATTTCACAAAGATTACAATGAATGCAAAGATTCCTCCCTCAAAAGTAGTCCATTCAAGAAATTCCATAAATGACTTCTGCTCCCAAAGGACGAACACAATTTATAGTCTATTACCCCTTATGATTAAGGTTACTGAATTTGTGGACCACTGCTGTTTGGTTAAGTGGCTATAAACTAAGCATAATGAAACTGTATACATACCTCATTTGTTTTTTGAGAGCCGTCCGGCCCGATTCGGTAAGATCCCACTTGAATTGTCTTTTTTGGATCCACTTTCTTAATTGCCCATTCTATTTCATCTACTAATCCCCTGCAAACTTAAAGGAAAATAAACGTTCAAATAACAAAAATTCAACATTTTAACACAGTAAAAGCAGTATTAACGTCCTTCTTAAAAAGCAGTCTGAATTCATTTGGTAAAGCTGCTGGTCAATAATATTAAAAAGAGTTAAAATATTAAATCTACAAAATAAAAATGCCAAAACTGCAGGATATATCAATGCGATAAACAATATCTACTCTGGCCCATTGGATTATACGGTTTAAAATCATTACCAATTTAGGATTGAAGCAAAAAATAAAACAACGTTTTATCAAAGTCGAGCAGTTTAGCAATACTGCATAACCAGTCATTTGATAATGATTTAAGATTTTATCAATAATAAATCTTGCATTTTGTATTGCAAGATGGGGAGAAAGACTTGGTGGCAGGACACCGGGAGAAACTCCGGTCTCTTTTCACATAGTGCCATTGGATTTTTAACATCCACCTGAACAGGCAGATGGGACCCCAATTTAATGTCTCAATTGAAAGACTGCAATTCTGACAATGCAACAACCAACACTCCCTCCCCCCAGCACTGAACAGGAGTGGCATCTTGGACGAGTGACATGGGATTTGAACCCACAACCTTCTGACGTGGAGGCGAGAGTGCTCTCACTGAGCCAAGTTATATCAATCTGAGGGAATGCCAAGTTTTATATTTGTCTAGCTGGGACTGCTCTGCTGGTTAGGGCTTTGGCTAATGGAGTTGAGGACACAGTAACCGCAAATCTCATTGAGGTCAACAATGCCTCAGATTATTGCAGATCTTCCTGGTCCTTTCTGAGGCTAGTTTAACTATATTATTATATATTATTAGATATTAGGATATTATTTATACTTTTGTCTCCCTCCTGTATATTTAGACATACTGATTTTAAACACCAAATGAGTAAAACCATACAGGGATTCAAATCTTTCCACTCCTAGGTCAGAAACTCACTACACTGAACTACTTGTGGGTTCTATTAAAACATTTGCCACTTTACTCTTGTGCTTTGGATTAATGTCTACAGTTTGTGCAATCACAGTCCATGCTCTTAAGCCGTGCAAATATCAGTACTCCTGTTCCACCTGAACACTGCTAAATGTTGAATTTAATTTTTTTTTCTCTCTCCAAGTTATCTAGAGTTACAGTAGGTCGGATTGGGATACGTGGAACTGATATGGTCTATTTGCAGTAGACCTTGGATGTATATAACCTGCTAAAAGGGCAGTCGCAAAGCAAATAGGGTGTATATTAAGTGCGGTTGCTACTAAACGCGGCATGTGCAGTTGTTTTTTTCTGGAATATTTCTATGAAATCAATAACAAATAATGCACAAAGAGGTGGTTTGTGTGACGAGTGGTTTCACTTCAGTTTTCTCTTTCCCATTTTAACGTGAATGCTTAATGTTAATTTGTTTCAAACCTACATTTGTTTCGTGTTGACTCTGATTGTATGGTGTATAATAGATAAACATTACATTGAAATACTGACCAAGACACCATTTCAGAAAGCACTGTGGAAAAATCCAAAAGAAAAGAACAAAAAGTAGTATCTGCCAGTTTTGCTCAGCCTTTACAAAGAAGATTTTCTACTGCTGATGCAAGAATTGTTTTCCATTGGGTTCAATTTTATGTGGCTTTGGAGTTCAGTTCTAATTTCTCTTCCAAAGGGAGGTACCTACAACAAAGCAGGTTCCTTGTGCTTCAATCTATATAAATTGTATTCATACAATTATAATGATATCAATTCATGCATTTGATATAGCCCTTATCATGTCATTCAGACATTTCAAAGCAGTTTGCCGAATATTTTCTAAAGTGACCTGATTTTGGGGGGTGAAACATTGAAATACATGTACCAACAACAACAACAACAACTTAAACTTATAAAGCGTCTTTCACGTCGGGAGGACGTCCCAAGGCGCTGAAATAATAATCCTTGCATTTGATATAGCGCTTTCCACATCTTATCAACGTCCCAAAGCGCTTCACAGAATATACTGTAAAGTGAATTGACTGTATATATTTGTGGGCGAATCGCGGCAGCCAATTGCGCACAGCAGTGTCCCACACACAGTCGTGGATTGAAATGAACAATTATTATTGTGGTTTTGTTTTGGAGGGATTATTATTAGGCGTGTGGAGTAAGGAAATTTGCCCAAGGTTTCGCCCTGACCTGCCTGGATTCGAACACAGGTCTCCCCAGCTTGGTTTCCCCAGCTTGCAAGACAAGTGCTCTAACCACTGAGCCACAGGAGCTCCAAATAAAGGTTTCAACCAAGATCCAGCGCCTTGGGACGTCCTCCTGACATGAAAAGCGCTATACAAGTATAACTTTGTTGTTGTTGTTGATTTCCCCTAAATAAATATTTACAGAATATCCATTCATGGAAATGAACTGGAAAAAGTAGCCCATATAACCTGTTAGGAACTTAACATCTATATTCCTGATTATAGGAAATACATAAGTAGCTCAGGACATTTGTGCATGCAACCAACCAGGTAGGTGGCTGGTGAAATAGGTGGACCTTATTTTGGTTTTTTCGACGATCAATTCTTAAGTAATTATGTCCTTTCTTTTCCGTCCCCAATGCAAACAAGGAAGAGTAGGGCAGAAAGGAAAACCAAAATATAAAACCCCCACACAAAAAAAGTAGAAAAGGTAGAAAAATAAAGAGTAAAAGGGTAATTTTTGTTTGGGGTTCTTTTCAACTGAATCCTCCAGGAGGTCAAACAATATCCTTGTATTGAAGCATCCCAATGTGCCAGCATACTATTGCACAGATAAAGAAAATATACACAAAAGTTTAAAAATTTTGCTCTGGGCTTAACCAAGTACAATTCACTTAGCTGCTATTAACTACAATTTCAGAATTGAATGACAGAATCACACAAAAAAAAACATGCTCCAAGTTGGGCTATACACAGAATATTCATTAGTTTCCTCCTCAAAACATGATTTCCACCAGCCAATTTGACTAAGTAGCTCATAATTTACTTCATGTTAGCCTGGACTTATCATAAGAACCTTCAGTTTAGTTGCTGCTCGCTAAACTATTGAGAGATACCAGAAAGGTTTATTTGGATAATTAAAAACCAATGAAATTAATAGTTCAATGAGAGATGTATTAGTACGAAAGCTATATTTCCGCCACTGTAATATTCTGTGTTGCTGTGGCTTAACATTCCAAATTACATGTTCTTTATTGGTTGTATGCTACATCTCTTGAATATCTCGTGGGGTCGTGTAGCTCAGTGGTTAGAGCACTCAACTTGCAAGCAAGAGACCTGGGCTTGATTCCAGGCAGGGCGAAACCTTGGGCAAGTTTCCTTACTCCATATGCCTGATAATAATCCCTCAAGAAAAAACACAATAATAAATTGGTAATTTCAATCCACGAGTGTTTGTGGGACACTGCTCTGCTGCAATTGGCTGCCGCGCTTCACCCACAAAATATACAGTCAATTCAATTTACAGTATATTCCATGAAACACTTTAAGAAAGCGCTATACCAAATGCAAGGATTATTATTATAATAGTTTTACTGTATGGTGGAAAAAGGAAGAAAAACAGTACATGATGAAACACTATATAGAGGATTTTCTAGGCAGTTTGTCCAAGTCAACTTTGGGTATCAATAGTTCAAAACAATAAATTTGAAACATCAGGATAAAGCATTTTATGACTGAGAACAAACTATAAATGCTTTTAGTCTATAATGAATTATCCAGCCTCAGACAGGTTATATTTTCAGGCTATTGGAGGGTAAAGCGGAAGCCAAGCTTCCTACTACTGATGACATCTAGTGATCTATGCTAAAATTGAGCAGCTATAGGTGCAAAATATAGTGTCAAGAGTAGCCTCCAGATTATACATCCATTCAAACATACAAAGCTCTGGTTATTGTTAAACACTAGATTGAAATAATTCCCATTGTTTAATTTAAATGACAGTTATCACTGTCCTAATCAAAACATCTGTTATCTATTGCTACCCAAATATAAAGAACATCAAAATGACGGATAGTAAGGATATCTGTAGAACTGTACCCCAACATGAGTTGTTACCTTCGAGGGAAAGAAGAGGAAAAACAGATATTTACTGACCACCTGAAAAACCTTGGCTTTGAAAATGCAATCTATAAATAATAATAATAGCGTGCCTTATTGAATTTGCCTAGACGCCTCAAAGCGCTTTGCAGAATATATTTTAAAGTGAATGGGCTGATATTTTGTGGGCAAAAACAAAATACACCTGGATTCAAGAACTGGAGATATTGTGGAGAAATACAATGATGCGCAAATTGACATAGCATCCTTGCATTTGAGACTGCAATGCTGCAAACAACTCTAACAAACTTGAAATCTGAAAATCCATGAATATTACATTTTTCAATCTAACCAGCCAAATATTATGATGAAGCACATCTTTGCTTCCAATCAAATCTCAGAAATATTAGTTAAAACTTAACCACAATGCTTACATTGAACACTGTCACATCTGTTGCCTTCCCTCCATTAACCATTCTGGCAGCAACAGTTTGAAAGAACTTTCCACAAGAAAAAGTGGGCAGTTAACTGAGAAAATAATAGAGTACTAATAATTCTTGATATAGTTAGTGCCTTATCACAGCTTTGAGACATCTCAAAGAGCTTCACAGAATACACTGTAAAGTGAATTGTCAGGACGGGTGAAACCGAACAATATACATTTTTTGGTCAACCAGATGTCATGGGGAAACTCACCAACTTGCTTAAGACTATCCAAGCCAAACAGAGTCCCCTGCAGCCCAAGTGGAAATGGATATCCAGAGATATTTACTGGAACAGAATGCGCATTCTCTACATGGAGACACATCCTGTTTACCTAATTTTAGAGAGCATTAGGTACAGATTACAAAAGCCAAGGATTTGGTTCCCCAGCGTGTTTTGGAATCTAATCAGCTAAAACTGCATAGCTTGCCATGAAGGTTTAATCTGGCAAGCTTTCTGCTGTTTGTCCACCTCGGACCACCATCAAGCCTTTGGCTTGCAGGGTTAATAGGAGCTGCAAGTCCTTGCCCACAGTGACTGGTCTGCCCTTCCACATCCTGCCAATGAGCCCAGCTGGCTAGGATGTCATCAGCAGAGCCCTGGAATAGTGCGGACCTTCCTGGTTCAAGAACTGAAATACTGAGACTCAACAGCAAGCTCGATTCTGACATTCCATTGCCAAACTTGTCACTTTGGAGCCAGTACATCTCCAAGTAGCCCCGTTTATCTGCTCCTCTCTCCCCTACCCAGCAGGAGGATGATCACAAGTTGGTCATTTGACAAAAGGATTATTGTATTAAAACAGAAATCGCTGGGAACACTCAGAAGGTCAGGCAGCATCTATGAAGAAAGGAAAAGTGAGTCAACGTGTTGGGTCCACAACTCTTCATCGGAACTGAACCGAGTTCTGACAGAGGGTCATGGACCCAAAAAGTTGACTCACTTTTCCTTTTTCCATAGATGCTGTCTGACCTGCTGTGTGTTCCCAGCGATTTCTATTTTTTCTTCAAATTTCCAGCTTCTGAAGCATTTTGCGTTTTTGTTATTGTATTACAGTAAAAGTGCGTTTATCCGGCACCTGCGGGACCTGGTCAATGCTGGTTAAATCGCCTGCCAGATATTCGGGCGGCCCGCGGCCGAAAACCCACCCCAAAAAAATTTAAGTTCTTTTAACTCACACCATATACATCAGACTAAATAATAACAGATAATAACAGAATATTGTATTGGTACTTATTGTTAAAACTACTCTCTTGCGCTTCTCACCTTTACTGGTTGAGGTTTATAGTTCAGCAATTCTTTTTTAAATGGAGAATGCCGTGCAGGTTAAAAAAACAGCAATGTGACTTTAAAGCCTTAATAGCAGCGAGTCGATAACCCTAGACTCTACTAGCAACAAACCGAAATATTGTACCTGAGCGACAATGTGGGTTATCGGCTAGGGTTATCGACTTGCCGCTAGTAAGGCTTTAAAGTCATGCTGCCGTTTTTTTCACCTACTTGGCGTCCTCCATTTTAAAAAGAATCACTGGACTATAAACCTTAACTGCAGCATCAAGGCTTCAAGCGCAGCATCTACCAGCAAAGGTGAGAAGTGCAAGAGAGTAGTTTTAACAATAAGTATCAATACAATATTTTGTTAATATCTGTTATTATTTATGCATTTACAAATGCTCCACCGCTATTGTTCCGGATAAGTTCCGGTTTATCGAATGGAGACTTTTTTGGGGGCGTGCCGGTTATACGGAAGTGCCGGTTCATCGAGTCACGGATAAATGGGCCTCTACTGTATTAAATTACAGTACAAGTAAGCAGCCCTTAAAGAGAGAAAAAAAAACTTTCATGGATAATTCATGTGTGCCAATTACCCATTGTGCACTAACAAAAGATATTTCTATAAATTAAATTACTATTTTGTTTTAATTGACAATCCTCCAATCAGGAATGCAACAGCTAATTATACTTGAAATAGCTATCGTTCTTCCCCTAATGACTCAATGGGTTAATAATAATAATCCTTGCATTTGATATAGTGCTTTTCACATCTTCTAGACATCTCAAAGCACTTCATAGTGAATTGAATGTATATATTTGGGTGAATCACAGCAGCCATTTGCGCACAGTGTCCCATAAACAGTTGGGGATTGAAATTATCAATTTTTTTTAGGGATTATTATCAGGTAAGGAAACTTGCCCAAGGTTTCACCCTGCCTGAAAATGAACCCAGGTATTTTGTTTCCAAGACAAGTATGCTACACTTAGCTACAAGACCCCATAAATTCATGAAGCAGCAAAGATATGAAGCAAAGGAAAAGTAGATCTGCACTAAGTTTGTTGATCTCAGATAGCGAGGTCCTGAGAGCAGTATAATCTCATTGTCCTTGGTCATAGAATGAGAGAGGAGAGAGATGAGGAAACAACCAGCTGTTCCTACTCCCAATCTCTGTCCAGTGCTGGGAAATCTGCAATGTGTGGACATAGGATGCATACTCAGTGCCAATTGATTATTTAATTGATTATTAATCCATTTCAAGAAGACTTTAGATCTATTTGGATTGAAACATCAAAAGGTGTTACCAGCTACTTATCTGATACTGAAGCAAGCAGAACCATGCACACCTGCAGTGTTTCACGGAAAATAATTTCAATTGTTGGTGGGACACTGCCTCTTTGACACAACAGATTGTCAACCTGCTTGCACAGGTTTAATGTAAAATTGCTGTAATGCATCTGCCTAAGACCACATGTATGATGAAATTAAGTGATTCTGTAACCAATTTTCCCTTTTTCTAGAGAAATGACCTTGTATCCATCTGGTATCTTCCCACAAAACTCCAACTAAGATCAGAAAATTCTATGGGAAATGATTTGACAAAATATTATCCGCAGTCCACATTACAATTGCCTTAATATATAAACTAAAGGCACAAACAAAAAACAGTAGAGTAGGTCAAGTTAGGAGCACATCACAGTCGGGCCTCCGCAGTATCAACAGTTCCAAACAGTGTGGGTGTAAAAAGGTTATACTGTTTGATAGTAGATTGTATATTATTGGGTAGCATCCCGGAACACTTCACAGAAGCAGCGTCTGACAACTCTAGCAGCAGTGGAAGTGTTGACGTAACTAACCTAGTGGCTGATTTCATGCACCATGGCAGAAACATTTAGATTACAAAGTGGTCCATTTAAAGGATTTTTTAAAATATAAAAACCTCACCTGAAAAGGTAGGCAATGCTGAAAAAGGCCAGTGGCGGACGGTAACCACAATGGCAATGTTACTGAACTACAAACGGAAAGATCGTGGTTTTGAATCCGCAGTTCTGCAATTTCAATTTAAAAATTGGGAGTCGAGTTAGTAACAGATAAATACTACAAAATTCCCAGATCGTTGTCCAATCCTATTGACCTCCAAGAAAGAAAATACGTCAACTTTACCTGGTCTGTCTTACAACTGAATCCGGACCCACACTGTGTGGTTGATTTTCAATGCCTACTGAAATAATGGCCTAGCAAGTCATTCAGTGGTGAGAAAAAAAACCTCTAGAAAAATACTTTGTTAGATTCATTCCTAGTGTCATGTGCTACAGAGCAATACAGATGTGGCCAAAATTCAATTATGCATCATACAATTCAAACTAATGTTCTTCCTTTATTTTTGTTAAAAACAGTATTAGTATTTAAATTGGTTACTTAAAAAAACCACCCATCAAAAAAAGTAATACAGATGCAATCCTACTAAACATTATACAATCTAAATATAGCCTTGTACAGAAATCATTCGCAACATTGGACATTGGGGCTGGGGAAGGATTCAAAAGGGCACAAAATCAGAAGGTGACATTACAAATAAAAGTTAAATTTCTTATGCTTTCAGATTAATATTTTAAGCAACACCTATGTGTTTGTCCCAAGGAAGGATGTTAAATGTAGCCTCACATCTGTTGGGATATTGAGGTACTGTATTAAAAATTAATTATATAGTTAGTTCCAATCAAGCATCAATTAAAACAATCTATCCACAACACAGACACGGTCAGCAAGCTTGACAAAAGGGAGGGAAACAACTTATCTACACAAAGCACCAAATGCACAATCGCCTGCGCTGAGGCAACCTTGGGTACTGGTCCGTGCCAATACTCCAAGGAGCGCAATAACATCAGTAGCTTTTAGGATAAATAAAGAATTGAAGGAGAGCGGCTCGAGATATAGACAGGGACAGAGGACTCAATTCACAAAGGCGCAAAGGAATGAACTAATTTGCGAAATTGCCAAGTGAGTAGCTGGAGAGCCATCTCAAGGTCTGGGAAAGCAGGGAGGCAGACAAAACAGGCCTGGGTAGATGGGGAGGTGTTTGAGAACACCTGACGCTCTGCTCGTCAAGATAAGCGAGGCTGGTGGAGAAGTATAAAGATAGAAGAGAAAGAGTGGCTCATTACAACAGGTGGGGAGTGTCTCAGGGTAAACTGAGATCTCTAGCTTGTCACTGTTGTCCATAACTACTGGAACGGGTCATGGTTCCAGTTGTTTTGTTTTACAGGAAGAGAAGGAAAGTTAGAAGGAGTGAGTATTGTGAGAAGCCTGAACCTGACTTAGGTGTAACAGCCTGAATCCAGCATTGTATTCTACATAGAACTGGTAGTATGATTCTTTTATTCTATCATATATTGTATGTGAACTGTTCTATCATTTATGAATTTACTATTACATAATAATCTTTAATCATTTGTGTATCTCTTAAACCATACTTATTGTAATAAAGTCATTTACACCTTTACCAAGGCTTATTGGGTCCTGACTCTCGGGATTTGAAATCCCAAAAGAGATCTCCTTGGAGCTGAACTGGCTCCTTGGGGCTTAATAGGTGTGAAGCTACATTTAGCATCGTTCCTAGGGACAAACACATCAGTGTCGCTTAAAATATTAGTCTGAAATCATACAAAATGTCACCTTGGTGCTGAACTGGTTCCATACATTCAGAATGTATACATACAGAATGTACACATACATTCTGGCTTTTGAATGTCAGAATTGAGCCAGGCTTCTGACAGTCTGTAGTCTGGTTCCTTTCTAGACATGCCCACGGTATTTCAGGGCACTGCAGATGACAGGCACAGCCCAGCTCATCAGTAGGACCTGGAAGTGAGGTCAGTCGCCTTACAAACCTGAGACCTGTGTTCAAATCCCGGCAGGTCAGGGCGAAACCTTGGGCAAGTTTCCTTACTCCACACACATAATAATCATCCCTCCAAAAACAAACACAATAATAAAATTGGTCATTTCAATACACAACTATTTGTGGGGACGCTGCTGTGCGCAATTGGTTGCTGCGTTTCGCCCACAAATAGTCAGTTTACTTTACAGTATATTCTGTGAAGTGCTTTGAGACATCTAGAAGACATGAAAAGTGCTATATCAAATGCAAGTATGATTTATTATTGTTATTATCACGTCTTCAAGGTGTGTATATTTGCAGAATATACAGTACTGTAAAGTGAATTGATTGACTGTATATATTCTGGGTGAAATCTTCTCTGACAAACAATGCAAAAATACTGCGAATCAGGTGAAAAAGATCAGCTTTCCAGAACTTATTCAAATGCTCAACATTGATTTGGTTTGGACCAGCCAGCTCCACTTGATCCCTCAGGCAAAATATAAAAGTTTGATTGTAAATATTCTGACTGTGCCTACTTGTTTTATGTACACGTACATAAAACATAATATGAAGGTAAGATACATATTCTTCGCTCTCCCCATATTTTGAAAGATTAAAATCTAGAGGGTAAGCAAAGTTGGGCCACATGTTGTAAAAGGACATTTTAGTTAAATTCTAGAAATCTTTCACCCCTTCATGTCCCCCACACACAAACCCACAAACTCACACACAAAAATAAACTGAATCCAACATTTCTTTCTCCCCATTGTCATGTCACTTTTGGTCAGTAGCAACAAACCAACCAATAACAGATCAACACATTCTCTCTCTCTCTCCCCCACCCACATCCCTTATACACACACACATACATACAAACACCTTCCCCCAATATCACATCACAATCACATATAAAACCCACCCACCCCTCTCCCTATATCTGCCCCCATACAAAACATTCTCTTCCCCCAATATCAAATGCAAAGATTATTACTGTATTACTATTAATGTCCCATCTGAATCACATACAATACTCACCCCTTTCTCTCCTCCCTATTTCTCCCCCTCCCAAAACAGGAATCACAAGCAATACCCCCCTCTCCCTACCTATATCATATATCAAGTGTAAGGATTATTATTACATCTCCCCCTCCCCCCCACAAACATGTACTTTACCCCAATATCCTATTCCATTCACGCACAGCACACTCTGTGTGTCCCCTCTTCCTCCCCATATATCAAATGTAAGGTTTATTATTATTATATCTCCTCCTTCCCCTCCCCCACACACGCACTAACATACACTTTACCCCCATATCCCACTCCAATCACATACAATATCCCCCCTCCCTATATTATTATATCTCCCACCCCCCCCCCACACACACACACACACACTTAAACCCAATCTCCCAATACAATCACATACAATAAACCTCTCTCCCTCCCTGTATATCAAATATAAGGATTATTATTATATCCCCCCCCCCCCCCCCACACTATATATACAGCAATATCCTATTAGAATCACACAGTAACCAACCCCCACCCCTCCCTCTCCCTCCCTCCCCCACCCCATATACACACACACACACACACACATTTACACATCAGCCCCCCCCACCTTTACTCACCGCCACAGTACAGCACCGGGTCCCTTTCGGCTCCAGCCTGTCGCAGCAGCGTCAGGGACAGCAGGCACAGGGCCAGGATAACGCGATGCCGGGTCCGGCCCATGGGGAGGAGAGGGAGGGAGGGAGAGAGAGATGGAGAGAGAGAGAGAAGGGAAGAAAAAAGAAGGAAAGAAGGCAGGAAGGATGACAACCTTCCTCTCTCCTCTTTCCAATCACTTCTAAAACACAACACCAAAAAAACACCACGACGACGACCTATTTTGTTCCCTTCCTTCCCGAAACTCTTCTCCTAAGTTAACTCGGCTGCTATTTTAAATAAACATGGGAACCGGCCTTCCCTCCGCTCCTTCGCTTGTCTGTCTGTCAGTCTGTCTGTCTATACTGAGGAAGGGAAAAGCTTCCCGATGGCGGTGATGGCTCCTCCCCCCTCATGCACGCTCGCTCACTCACTCACATACACACACGGGCGTGGACGTACGCCCCCCCGTGCGTCACCACGCACCGCCCCGCGCCTCTCTGCGTGATGACGTACAGGGCTCCTCCAGCTGCCACGAGCCAACCAACCAGCCAACCGCCAACTGACAGCCAACCAACCAACCGCCAGCTGACAGCCAACCAACCAACTAACCGCCAACCAACCAAGTGACAGCCAACCAGCCAATCGCCACTTGCAGCCAATCACCAACCAACAAGCTCCAGCCACCGGACAACCAACAACAAAATAATATTTTTATAGCGCCTTTCATTTAGTTGAACGTTTGAACCACCAACTGACAACCAACCAACAATCTCCAGTCAACCGCCACAAGCTCCAACCAACCAACCGCCAAGCTCCAACCAACCAACCACAAGCTCCAACCAACCAACCGCCAAGCTCCAACCAACCAACCAACCAACCGCCAAGCTCCAACCAACCAACCACAAGCTCCAACCAACCAACCAACCAACCGCCAAGCTCCAACCAACCAACCAACCGCCAAGCTCCAACCAACCAACCACAAGCTCCAACCAACCAACCGCCACAAGCTCCACCAACCAACCGCCAAGCTCCAACCAACCGCCACAAGCTCCAACCAACCAACCGCCAAGCTCCAACCAACCGCCACAAGCTCCAACCAACCAACCGCCAAGCTCCAACCAACCGCCACAAGCTCCAACCAACCAACCGCCAAGCTCGAACCAATCATCAAGCTCCAACCAACCGACTGCCAAGCTCCAACCAACCGACTGCCAAGCTCCAACCAACCGCCAAGCTCCAACCAACCAGCAAGCTCCAACCAACCGACTGCCAAGCTCCAACCAACCGCCAAGCTCCAACCAACCAGCAAGCTAAACCAACTGACTGCCAAACTCCAACCAACCGCCAAACTCCAACTAACCAACCGTCAATCTCCAACCAACCGCCAAGCTCCAACCAATCATCAAGCTTCAACCAACTACCATCGTCAACCAACCAACCACCAAGTTCTAACCAACCGCCAAGCTCTAACCAACTGTCAATTGGTCCAATCAACCAACGTTGTAGCTCCAACCAACCAACAGTGCTGGACAGTCATGTTTCAGACCCGAGCTGAGGTTGGGACCAAGGAGGGTGGAGGGAAAGGAGGAGGATTTTGGGTGACTGATGGAACCGTCAAAGAGGAAGGTTTTGAGGTGGAACTTGAAGGAGGCAAGAGAGGGGATAAGGTAGAGGCACTGTGGGATGTAATACCAGCGGTTAGGGGCAGAATGACTGAAAGCCCAGCCCCCCATTGGTGTGGCAGGTGGACCGGGGGACATGGAGCAATATGGAGCCTGCTGAGTGGAGGAAATGGGCAGATTGGTAAGGGATTAGAAGGTCGCTAAGGCAGGGTGGGGCGAGGCCATGGAGAGCTTTGAAGATGAGGATCTTGAATGGAGTCCTCTGAGTGATGGGGAGTCAACCAACCCACCAATCAACCAACCAACCAACCAACCAACAAGCTCCAGCCAACCAACCAACTGACAACCAAACAACCTCCAACCACATCCACCAACCAACCACCAAGCTCCAACAAACCGACAACCGCTAACCTCCAACCAACCACCAACCAACCACCATCTGCCAACCAACCGCCATCCTCCAACCAACCAGCATCTGCCAACTAACCACCAAGCTCCAAACAATCACCAAGCTCCAAACAACTAACAACCACCAACAAACTGCTAACCTTGAACCAGCCAGGGTTTGGAAACAAGTGTGAGGATCTTTGATAGGGATAGCAGTGGAGTCTGGCTAGAATTGGTATGATGACATTTTTGGACTGAATGGCCTGTTGTCTGTGCTTTGCCATTTTGAAGAATATAAGATTGTCAGTCACATTGTTAGCTGCACAAGTTCAGTTGTTTCAAATCATTTTAGATAATTTTTTTCTTTTAATCTGCATGAAGATGCCTTCTTGGTTTGAATGTTATGTTTCATCATCCAATAGAGGGAGCTGTTACAAAATAAACATACTGCAATACAATTCTAATGTAATTATTGTTTTGTATCATATAGCAATATATATGTGCTGTGGTGGTTATAGGCAGACAAATGAAGGAAAAGATTTCGGCAACTGAAATTATAAGAAGAGCTAGAAATCCTAATTATTCAATTTATTTAAATTTAATAATCTAATTGCAAAGTAATCTGGGTCATCTAGGGTAAGTAGCTCAGTCAGTTGTGACATTGAACTGAACCTGAGAACATAAGACTTTGGGTTTATATCTTGTTGAATGCAATTAACTGAGTACTGTACTTTGTCTAAGGATATTCCCTTAGGAAAGGGTAAAAGGAGTTGAATTGGCTCTGAAAACATACTTGGCAAAGTTGCAGTGTTGTCAGGCATTGTTGGCCGATCAGTAGACTTTCCTAGGCCTCAACATGATTTGGAGGTGTATACATGGAAGAAGTTAAGGGATATGGGAGAGGGTGGAGAGGGATCATGCTAGCTAGCACAATGTACTAAATGGCCTTCTTCTGTGCTGAGAAGAAGTCCACGCAATGTTTCTATGCAAGATAGCATTAGAAGCATTTTGATGCATTTGTTAGTTAAAGATGGTTTTACTGAACAAAAAGCAACCTCAAGAATAAGGTGCAATACTGTTCACTGGGAGTCGAATACAACTATCTGGAAACCGGTGGTCGATCTAGACATTTCGTGGACATTGGCAAGCACTCTGGGATATGTTGCCTGAGAGGTGCCATATAAATACAAGTACGGATGAATAATAATCCCTCCAAAAAAACACAATAATAAAATTGGTCTTTTCACCTCACGACTGTTTGTGGAGACGCTGATGTGCGCAATTGGCTGCTGCATTTCACCCACAAATATACAGTCAATTCACTTTACAGTATATTCTGCGAAGCGCTTTGAGAGGTTGATCAGAAAAGCACAATATCAAATGCAAGGATTATTATTATAAGTTGTTGTTGTTGGCATTGAGAAGTAAGAGTATTGACTAACAATCCACTCTTGAGATGTCAGAGAACATTTCGAAATTGCACCCATTTCACTCTGGCTACTACAGGTAACATGAGTACACCTCTGAACTGCGTTGAAAGCTACCTCATTAGTGTGACTTTTGACATTGTTTCCAACAATTTTCTTGAAATATTGTACTTTACACAGTGGTACATGAAGATAGGCACCTTGAAATGTGTCAGTCGTAACAAATCTGTCCTTGCGTTTTACATGTTTAAGGGTAAAATAAAGAGATTTTGCAAATCATTGGCTGGGAACTAACATAGAAATCAGATGAAGCGCTGGCAATCCCGTTTCACAGATATTTCTCATGCAGCACTCCACCTTTGACATTCAAATAGAAATGCCTTCAATCTGTCACCTTCTTGCAGTTCAGTAATTTCCAAACTGAAAAGCTGCCTCATCAATTAGAAAAAAAGGACAGAACCTGTGTTTTTATAGGGCTTTTTCCACATTGAAACCTCTCAACTGTCACTGCCGTCAAGGGTAGTGACTTTTTGTAGCCAAAGTGGCAGCCATTTGTGCCAGCAAAGACCCGCAAACAGCCACGAGGTGAATGACCAATTATCCTGGTTGGCCAGGATATCAGGAAAAAAAGTCTCTTCTCTCTTCAAATAGTGTCACAGATCATTAATGTTCACCTTCACAGGCAGACAAGATAGGCGGAAGTTCAATGTTTCATCCATAAGACAGCAGCTCTAGCAATACAAGTCTTTCAGTATTGCACTGGAGTGTCAGACAAGATTATGAGTTTCTGATTTGAACCCCCAATCTTCTGACTCAGAAATTAGAAAGATTTTACTGTACCAACTGAGATAGACTTACCAAAACAGAGCTCCAAGCAATCTGCCTCAACCAGAAATGGTAGACCGTAAATCTAAGCGGAGGAGGACTTTTCAATTCCGTATCTTAAAATCGTTGAACAAAAATATTCAGTTGAACAGTTTGCTAGTCGCTTACCCCTCTGTCAGTCTTCTGTATCACCATTTTCACAAGCCTTAATCGGGAATGAGAAGTGTGTCAGTTCACCGCTTTGAAAACGGGTCTTATACAGCCAAACGCATTTCTGAGGCAAAAAAACACAATTTCACACGGCAAGTTCAGCTCTGCCTATTTTTGTAATTTGCACAGATGCAGCAGGCACATCTGATAAAAAAAAGGTTAACTCCAACACCCACTGAGAATCTGTCAGTTCAATGTTTGCTTTTCCCCCCTCTTCTTCCATGAATAGGTTTCCAGTATTGAGTGATTCGAAACAACAAACGATCGCTGTTCCTCTGGAAAGGCAGTGTGTTGTACAGTCAAGCATTGCATCTCAAGGGAGATCTTTGTCATTGAGTTCAATCAGCTGTTAGATTGTCTGTGGTACTCACAGTGGATGAGTCTGAATGTGGTTCACAATTTCCAAAAACAATCTTCGTGACGTGTTTAAAATTTGGAGTCCAAATCTGATTTCTGATTAATGTTACAATTTAACATTTAGAATTCCAGGAACCTTACCAACAGCTTCATAGAGTTCCACAAACTCACTTAACATTTCCCAATGCTCCATTTGCTGGCCCTTACTCACATGCTCCATCCATAACCGCGACTATATCTTTCTGTAGAGGCAGCTTGGCTTATCAGGTTTGTTTGATAGCCATATCCCAGATCTTTCTTTCAGTCACACAGAGAATCCAAAATGTGGCAATAGCTAACACTATGGTGAATCTTTCCTTGAGTTTAAATATAAAATGTTGTCACTATATATGATCAGGATGTGCTGCATATCAGAGCTTCGATAGTAAACTAAACTGAGGATTGGGAATAAAATATACATTCCATTCACTTTACAGTAGATTCTGTGAAACGCTTTGGGACGTCAAGAAGTTGAGATTAGGTACGTTATTAAATGCAAGGATTATTATTATTATTAATATCATGAAATTCAGCTAATCCAGCACATTACATTCGTAGATTTTAATTCTGGCTATCTGAATGCAATTGTACACTGTTGCGCTATGAGATAAGACAGCTATGCGTCTGTTTTTTTTGCAGTTGATTATTTTCTGGCTGTAATGTCATTGGAAATTATATTCAGAGCAAGTCTTGTTTTATAATGAACAAGGCTCGATATACAGCCTTAGGAACTGATCTTATTATTCTTTTTGAAAGGATTATTATAATACACCCAGTAAAGCAGTTCACCAATCGATTATCAACTGGTTTCCTATTTATTGCTCAGTAAACACAGGCATGTGGAGTAAGGAAACTTGCCCAATGTTTCACCCTGCCCAAGAATTGAACCCAAGTCCTCTTGCTTGTGAGGCAAATGCTCTAACCACTGAGCTCCATACTGTTGTTATTCTTATTCTCAGCATCTTGGGACATCCTCCCGACGTGAATGGCGCTCTATAAATGCTATTTTGTTGTATTTTGTTGTTATGCAGTGCCTGTCACATAGAAGGAATGTCTTGAAGTGTTTAACAGTTATAAAAGTGGATGCTTTGTTGACAGAAGAGGGTTGACCAAAAGCATGCTTGAAAGATTCTTAGGAGAGTTTTGAAGAAAGGAAAAAAGAATGCGGGGCCAAGAGGTTCGAAAACGAGCAAAAAAAATTACATTTGTATAGGCACCGTTCATGTCGTGAGGTTATCCCAATTGGACCAATTAATATTTTGGACCCGAGCTGGGTCTTGCGATTGGGAAGGGTGGAAGGCAGAGGGGGAAGGAGTGTAATGAAAGGCTTGGTCGAAGAGTAGGGTCTTGAGATGGGACTCGGAGGAAGCAAAGGACGGGCCGAGGCGGAGGGATGGAGTTCCAGACAGTGAAGAGAGTTCCAGAGGTCATTGGGGTAATAGCTAAGGAATCAGCCACCAATGTTGTGATGGAAGGAGCGAAGAAAAAGACTTTCTCTCATAAAATCCGTCTGGTACACCAGTCATCTCCGATTCCTCAAGGCTCAAGTGCAAGCAGCCAAATGCGCCTGCACCAAATCCAAACTAACGGTCCATCGGTAGATTTAGCTGGATCACATTAAGATCTACCACTCCGCCCTTGCCTCTCCCATATCCTCCTTCTACTCCTAGTTAATCTTGGAGGCCAAGGATAACCCCAGTCTCCTCTTCTCCACCGCTAACCATCTCCTCCGTCCACTTCTCATTCTTCAATTCCACTGCGAGGAGATGCTGGACTTCCTTGAATCTAAAATTGAGGAGATCCGTTCAGCCACCGTCTACCACTAGCCACTGTCTACCACTAGCCCCCCCACCCCCCATTACCTCTCCCTCAGGATCCAATCCCCACCCACTCCACTTTATGTACCATTGACCCTATCTCTCCCTCCGCCCTCTCTGCTCTCGTCCTGAAAATGAAACCCACCTGCTCCCTCAGCTCCATCCCCACCTCTCTCAGCTCCAACTCCTAGCCCCCCTCTCCTAACTGACATCATCAACCTCTCCCTATCCACTGGCACTGTTCCCACCCCTCTAAAAACAGCTGTCATCACTCCCAGCCTGAAAAAACCTTCCCAGGATCCATCCCTACTCTCCAGCCAAGGCCCTGTAATGAGTTGTTGCGTCCCAGCTTCGCTCCTTTTTTTCTTGCCATTCCCTCTTCAAACCTCTACAATCTGGCTTCCGTGCTGCCCATAGCACAGAGACAGCCCTGGTCAAAGTCTCTAACAACATTTCAAACATCTGTGATCAGGGCTCTCTCAACCTCCTTGTCTTCTTTGACCTCTCTGCTGCCTTCGACACTGTCGACCACTCCATCCTCCTACACCGCCTCTCCTCCCAGCTCAATCTTCGTGGACCTGCCCTCGCCTAGTTCGACTCTTATCTTTCTCACTGTCTCCACTTTGTCGCCACCAATGTCTTCTCCTTCAGCCTCCGCACTGTCACATGTGGCGTCCTCCAGGGCTGTGTCCTTGGCCACCTACTTTTCAATATCTACCTACTCCCCCTTAGTGCCATAATCCGCAGATGTGGGGTCAACATTCACATGTATGTGGATGACACCCAACTCTATCTTTTTGCCTCTACCATTGATTCCGGGACCACTGCTCTCCTGGCAGACTGCTTGTCATACATCAAGTGCTGGATGAGAGCTAACTTTCTATGCATGAATCCTATGGAGTCCTGTAGCTCAGTGGATAGAGCACTAGGTTTACAAGCATGAGACTTGTGTTCGAATCCAAGCAGGTCAGAGCGAAACCTTCGGCATGTTTCCTTACTCCATAAGCCTAATAATAATCCCTCAAAAAAAAACATAATAATAAAATTAGTCATTTCAATCCATGGCTGTTTATGGGGATGCTGCTATGCGCAATTGGCTGCTACGTTTCACCCACAAATATATAGTCAATTCACTTTACAGTATATTCTGTGAAGTGCTTTGAGACGTCTAGAAGACTGAAAAATGCAATATAAAATTTAAGGATTATTATTGTTATTGAATGTTACCAAGATCGAGGCTCTCCTGATTGGCTTGTGCCAGCGCCTTCACATATTAGGCACTGGTAGTATCAACCTCCATGGTTGCACTCTCCACTTCACCAATCCAGTCAGGAACTTGTGTGTCCTCAACTGTCTGTCCTCCCCCATATTGAAGCTATGACCCGCTCTGCCTTCCTTCACCTCTGCACATTGACTCTCCCACTACCACATCCCTCAGGCTGCTGAAACCTCATTCATGCCTTCATCACATCCAGGCACAACTAAGCCAACACCCTGCTTGTAGGCCTTCCCAATTCCTCCCTCCCCTCCTTTACTGCTCTGTGACCTCTTTCCAAGCTCTGTGACTCAATTTTCCCCATTCTTGTCCGAATCTATTGGCTCCCCATCACCCAGAGAATTCAATTCAACATCCTGGTCCTCAACTTCAAAGCCCTCCATGGCCTCGCCCCACCCTACTTGTGCGACCTCCTAACCCCATACCAACTCCCACGCTCCCTCCACTCACGGGCTCCGGCCTGCTCCATGTTCCCCGAGCCACCCACCCCACCAAGGGCGAGCTTTCAGCCACTTTGACCCTAACCTCTGGGATTCCATCCTGCAGTCCCTCCGCTTCACACCCTACCTGGCCTCCTTCAAGTCTCTCCTCAAGACCATTTTGAGTCCTATCGGTCACCCCAAATCCCCTCCTTTTCATCCACCCTCCCCGTTCCCGACCCCAGCTTGGGTCTGAAACAATGACTGTCCCGCGCCTTCGATGTGAAAGGCGCTAGATAAATGCAATTTCATTGTTGTTATTAATTTTGTTAATAACAAAAATCATGGCACAGCACATTAGACTTTCAAGCTGAGGAAACTGTACCAAATGCCATTTATATGTCAGATGAGGTTTGATCACATACTATATTCTACAAAAGATACTGTTAAAGTATCAACTAAGCTGACAGGCTGACTCAAACTCTAGTTTCGAACTTGCCAAGGTTAGATGATTTCTAACAGTGAGATGGATTGCCAAGCCACTGAAGTCAATAGAGCTGTGTTTTGGAAATGAGACAGTCTAGTTACATTTTATTTTCACAAAATCGGTGAGTCTTGACAGGACTATTAATCAATGGTTTTCATGTGCTGCAGTTCACTGTCATGTTGGCAAATGTAGAAGGTGTGTCATGTTTTAGTAACATTACTGCCAAAAAAAAAAGCTCATGAATAAATCGCAGGAAAAAAGCCTACTTTGAACAGTAGCTTCTGAAGCGCCAAACAATTTAGTGTTCGTACACTTGAACACCATTCTGCGTTTGACGCAACTAAGAACAACAGCAAGAAATTACATTTCTATAGGGTATTTTCATATGTCCCAAGGATGTCCCAAGACGCTGGACCTGAGGATGTCCCAAGGTGCTGGACCTGAGCTAGGGATTAGGATCAAGAGGGTTGGAGGGCAGGGAGCATAGGGGTAGGAAGGTAAATGTAGGAACGGTCGAAGAGGAGGATCTTGACATGGGCCTTGAAGAAGGCAAGGGAAGGAGTGAGGCAAAGGGTTTGTGGGGTAGAGATCTAGATGGTGTCTGGGTTTGATTCCAGGCAGGGCAAAATCTTGGGCATGTTTCCTTTCTCCACACGCCTGATAACAATCCCTCATAATAAATTGGTCACTTCAATCCACAACTGTTTGTGGGGACACTGCTGTGCGTAATTGGCTGCCGTGTTTCGCCTGCAAAACCAACAGACAGTCCGCTTTACAGCAGTATGTTCTGTGAAACGCTTTGAGACGGCTAGAAGACGTGCTAAGGATGCTATATCACATGCAAGGATTATTATTAATGATTATTCCTATTAACAACAACAACAAAATTGCACTTATATAGTGCCTTTCATGTCGGGAGGATGTCCCAAAGTGCTGAACAGTCAGGTCGGGACCCGAGCTGAGATGGAGGGTCGAGGTAGGGGGAAGAGGAAGGGGAAGGAAAGTGGGAGAGGGGGAAGAGTTGGTGGGGCAAGCCGAAGGCGCGGTCAAACAGGAAGGTCTTGTGACCGTCCTTGAAGGAGGAAAGGGAGGAAGCAAGGCGGAGGAGCTGCGGGATGGAGTTCCACAGCGTGGGAGCAGAGCGGCTGAAAACTCGGCCGTCGATGGCTGGGTGGTTAGGACAGTGGACGCGGAGCAGGCCTAAGTCTGCTGAACGGAGGGTGTGAGCAGGCTGACAGGGAGACAGTAGGTCAGAGAGATAGACGGGGGCAAGGCCATGAATGGCCTTGAAAGTGACAACAAAAAACTTGAATTTGATCCTCTGGCGGGGAGCCAATGGAGACAAGAGAGGGTGGGAGTGATTTGGTCGTGAAGCCTGATGCGGGAGACTACATGAGCTGCAGAATTCTGAATGATCTGCAGCCTGTGAAGGGAGAAGCTGGGGAGGCTGACGAGAAGAGAGTTCCCATTGTCGACCTTGGAAGTGATAAAGGAGTGAATGAGAGTTTTGGCAGCGTGGGGGGGTGAGGTAATGGCGGAGTCTGGCAATATTACGAAAGTGATGGAAGGCTGTGCCGGTCATGGAGTGGATGTGGGGAAGGAAGGATAGTTTGGGGTCGAACAAGACGCCCAGATTCCTGATTGGCTTCGAGAGGTGGAGAGAGCAGCATTGAACGCTGATGTTGTCAGTGCCTGAGGTGCGGAGGCGCTGATGTTGTCAGTGCCTGAGGTGCGGAGGCGCTGACGTGAGCCAATCAGGATGTTGTTGACATTGCGTTGTAGGAAATTTGCCCTCATCCAGAACTTAATGATAATTAATTATTAATGTTATTACTATTGATGATGATGATTTCTATTAAAGATTATTATTATTATTATTATTACTGATCATCAATAGTCCTGTAGCTCAGTGGTTAGAGCGCTCGTCTTACAAGCATGAGACTTGTGGTCGAATCCAGGCAGGTCAGAGCGAAACCTTGGGCAAGTTTCCTTACTCCACATGCCTAAATCCGTCCAAAAAAAAAGCAGCAATAAAATTGTTCATTTCAATCCACGACTGTTTGTGGGGAAGTTTCTGTGCCCAATTGGCTGCTGAGTTTTGGCTACAAAAACATAATCAATCGGCTTTACAGTACTGTATATTCTGTGAAGTGCTTTGAAACACAGTCTAGAAGACATGAAAAGTGCTGTATCACATGCAAGGATTATCATTAATGATAATTGTCAATAATCACACTAGTGTTATTGTTATTAAGGATTATTATTGGTGATGATTACAAATAATATTATTAGGGATTGTTATTATTAAAGGATTATTAGTGGTGCTTGTGCTTTCCCAGTGTGCATGAGCAACGTGCGGAGTCCTCCAGTATCCCGTCATCCTGGGCGCTGGGAAGGGGGAGGCGGGAAGAGAGAGAGTGACGGCGCCGCCATGTTGTGACTCGAGCTCTCTCTCTCTTTCTCTCTCTCTCTCTCTCTATTGGGGTTATTTTACTAATTTTTTTGAGAGTGGGAGCGGGTTTTTTTTTGGTTCGTTCGCTCGTTCGTCTTCGCTTTCCTCAAGAGAGTGAGAATAAGTTATCTCCCCTCCCCACAATATTTCTCCAGGAGTAACTGACTGACTGACTGACTGAGGAGAAGGAGGAGATAGAGAGAGACTGGCGATGGCCGGAAAGGCGATGGCCGGAAAGGCGCAAGGTACGTTCCTATACACATATATATATATATGTGTGTGTGTGAGAGAGAGAGACACGCTGAGGGTAAACAACTGCGCGGCATTAGTAGAAGGAGTGGGAGAGAGGCCTGTGTGGAGTAGGGGGTAGAGAGAGGCCTGTGTGGGGTGGGGGGTTGGTTGGGGAGATAGGCCTGTGTGGGGTGGGTGTATAGAGAGAGGCCTGTGTGGGGTGGGTGTATAGAGAGAGGCCTGTGTGGGGTGAGGGAGAGAGAGAGAGAGAGGCCTACGTGGGTTTCGGTGGGGGGGGTGGAGGGGGGGAAGGAGAGGCCTGTGTGGTGGGGGAATAGAAAGAGGCTGTGTGTGGGGTGGGGGAGAGAGAGACCTGTGGGGTGGGGGGAGTATAGAGAGAGAGAGAGGCCTGTGGGACGGGGGGAGAGGCCTGTGTGGGGGGGAGGGTATAGAGAGAGAGGCCTGTGTGTGTGGTAGGGAGTGGAGGATATTGAGAGAGAGGCCTGGTGGGGGGAGAGTGAGGCCTGTGGGGGAGGTACAGAGAGAGAGGCCTGTGGGGGAGGTATAGAGAGAGAGGCCTGGGGTGGGGGGCGAGGAGGGAGAGGCCTGTGGTGGGGGTATAGAGAGAGAGGCCTGTGGGTGGGCGGGAGAAAGAGAGGCCTGTGGGGGGCGGGGGGGTAGAGAGAGAGGGCCTGTGGGGGATGGAGGGGGGCTATAGAGAGAGAAGCCTGTGTGTGGAGAGGGTGGGGGGGGGGATAGAGCGAGGCCTGTGTGGGGTGGGGGGGGATAGAGCGAGGCCTATGTGGGGAGGTGGGGTGGGGTGGGGAGTAGGGGAGGCCTGTGGAGTGGGATGAGAGGAAAGAGAGAAAGGCCTGTGAGAAGAAGAGAGAGAAGCCTGTGTGTGGGGTGAGAGAGAGGCCAATAAATAATTGGCGATCAGGCATTCATGTGTATGGTGGGGGTGGGTGTGGATGGCGACGTCTGTGTGTAGGGTAGGGTGGCTCTCAGGAGGGAATGGGTGAGAAGTGACCAAGAGCAGAGGCATCAAGGAGTCAGTCAGTTGAGGAGTCAAGTCAGTGACCAGGCCCACCCTCGCTCCCCATGGTGTTACTGCATCTCTACCTTACTTACCAGGAGAGGAGGGAGGCCATGATTCCCGCTTGTTCGATGCAAAGTCAACAGCCAAATAAATAATTGGCGGTCAGGCATTCAGTATCTGAGCGCTCTGAGACGCCTTCAGGGGTGGAGTGCGCTGTATAATTGGAGTTGTTGTTGTATCTCTGCCTCTCCCACCCTCTTCAAATCCCGATTAAAGACCTTCCTCTTCGACCATGCCTTCGGCAGACTCTTGCCCTCCACCTCTCCCTGACCACAACTCCCCAGCTCGGGCCCAAACCCCCATCGTCTAGCACCCTGGGATATCTTTCTCACCTGAAGGGCACTTATACAGGTGTAATTTGTTGTTGTAATAAATAATAATTTGGTCACCCAATCCATGACTGTTTAAGGGACACTGCTGTGTGTAATTGGTTGATGCATCTTGCCCACAAAATATACAGTAGATTTATTTTACTGTAAATTCTTAACATGTTTTGAGACATCTAGCCGACGTGATAAAGCGCAATACTAAATGCATTCTTTTTAATATTTTGGATATCAAGACTTTAGAGCACCCAATCTTTACGGTCCCAATCTTGACCCAATTTTTATGATCGGCCAGCAAAATTTATTTTTCTTATTGAATATTCCTTGATTTATGGTATAAATCGAGAAAAACTGGATACACTCTTGTTTTAAAACAGCCTTACCTAGACCAGTTGTTTGACCTTGCAGGTTATGAGTTGGTGACCACTGCTTTAGCAGTTGAATACTCCTACTACTCTTCCCCCTCTTAAAAATTGAGCATATTGTTCTGTGGGGTTAGAGAATGGTGAGGAACTTTCAGAGCCAAATCAGGATCCTCGAACTTGTCCTCCTAGCACTGACCAACCGCAATCTGAGGCATGTTCTCTCCATCAGTGTTCCAGAGTGCAATTGTGGTTTCACTCCACAAAGACTTGGGGTGATCCAAGCTGGATAGGCAGTGGAGAAGCCTGCCAGTATGTGATCTCAATGGTAAGCTTTGCGGTTTAGCTGGTCAGACTGTAACAAACTTCCCAAACACTTACCTTGAGGTCCCTAAGTGAAGGGTCTTGCCAGCCATTGACATGCACAATTCACTTTACAGTATATTCTGTGAAGTGTTTTGAGACGCCTAGAAGACGTGAAAAGTGCTATATCAAATGCAAGCGTTATTATTATTATTTTATTAAGTAAACACGATGGCATCCTCCAGGGAGAAGTGAGCATTAATTGCATTCCAATAAAGGTTTGGAATTTGGTGGGATGAATGGAACTGTGTTAGGTTTGGATGATCTTTAGCATGGTTATGTGTTTTTGCAATGGTCTAGACAACTGGCTTACCAAAACAATGGCAAATTCTATTGTATTATGTCACTTATCAGATCTTTCCCTTCTGACTTGTTTGCAATCCATTTCCTTGATCTCAAATGCTTTTCTTTTTCCTGGGATCTAGCTTTTCCTATGTTTTGACGTCTTTGGCCAACAAATGTTTACTTTTTACTCTTGTTTCACCCATAAAACATACAGAATTCACTTTACAGTACAGGTATCCCTCCCCAACCATGGGGGATACTATCGTTCCTGTAAACCTTTGCTGTTGGAAAAATCGTGGTTGGAAAATGCAGAGCCCTATAGGAAACACGGGGTTAGGGGAGTACGTTCACTTTTTTGCGGTTGGGAAACGCAGCGCCCTATGGGAAACGTGGGGATACAGGGAGTAAGTTCGCGTTTAGTTTTTCACATCTTAAACACAAAATAAACACATACAGTTATAACATACATGAGGATAGGGGGAGTAAGTTTGGGCGCATCTGCAGCAATCTGCGAGGCTGTCTGACTGACTGACTCTACACAGAGAGAGAGAGAGAGAGACACGGAAGGTGGGGGTGCGGGTGACACGGAGAGCTGCGAGGGCTGTCTGACTGATATAGACAGACACAGAGAGAGGGGGAGGGGGAATGGAGGGAAGGGAAGGTGAAATAGAGAAAAGGTGAGAGAGAAGAGGGGGGCGGTGGTGGGGGTGGGGTGGGGGAATGAGAAGGTGAGTCAGAGAGAAGGTGAGAGAGAGAAGAGGGGAGGGGTGGTGGGAGAGGGGTGGGTGGGGGGAAGAGAAGGTGAAATAGAGAGGTGAGTCAGAGAGAGATACACTTACACACAGAGAGCAAGATTGGCAGCCAGTGCTCCCAAACTTACTATTAGGCTGCGGAGAAGCGACAATAAATTCATGTTACTGTATTTACCTTAATCCTAAAAGAGAAGTGTTGTCGCTGGTTGATTGCAATATAGAAACTGGGTCCTAGTGCTATACGCTATGCTAAACTTGAAAATTTAAACCCATGGATTAAATCGCGGATGCGCAAACACAGTGTACGAGGGTTGTCGCATTTAGCAAACCGTGGATGCATGAGTTTCGTGGTTAGCGAGGCCGCGGTTGGGACGGGATACCTGTATATTCTGTGAAGCAATTTGAGACATCTCAAAATCGTGAGATGGCGCTATACCAAATCCAAGGATTATTATTATTGCTTATGTGGCCTTCCACTGGGTTTGTTTCTCTGAGCTTTTGATCTTTCATAATTTGTATACAGTATATCCTATGAATCACAGGGATATTCACCTGATATGAAATATGCTGTACCAAATTCATGGATTATTTTATTATTATTCCTCCACCTTTTAGCCTCTCTTCCTGTCTTTAAAAACTTCAATTTGAAAAAAAAGCTTTCTGACCGTGGCTTTGGTCATCTTTGGGATGTTACTCTGCACAAATCGGCTGCCCCTTGTAGCCCACAGGACACTCACTCCACTTAACAGTATATCCTGTGAAGTTCTTTGGAGTGTCTTCTTGACATAAAAAGCACAATACCAAATATAAAGATTATTATTGTGTACCTCTTACTCCTGCCACCTTTTGTCTGTGAAGTAGAGTACTTTGAGATGTTCTCTAATGCAAAAAACATTTCAAGAGTTCAAGTCATTATTCTAAATTACCCTATTATTCACTCTTCTAGCCGTTAAGCTTTAACTATTGAGGTAGTGTCCAGGTTTCTACCAATGCGCCATGAGTCTTGCAGTGGTGGAGTGCAGATTAAATGCATTATATAGTCTGTAAAAGATTCAACACTTCACAACACATTCAAATGGAAAGTGACACCAAACAACAACAAAATTACGTTTATATAATGCTTTTTAGGTCCCAAGGCATTGGATAGTCAGGGGCAGAGTGGTTAGGGGCAGAGAGGCTGAAGGCTCGTCCTCTTAATGGTGAGGTGGGTGGGTCGGGGACATGGAGTAGGCTGGAGCCCACTGAGCTTAGGGAGCTGGTGGGTTGGTAGGGGGTTAGGAGGTTGTAGAGGTAGGGAGGGAAAAGGCTGTCAAATGAGCTCAACACTGTTGATCATTTGTCATTCATTAAGTAGGCTTGTAGCACCCTTAGGCTTCTTGACAGTTCCAGACATAAAAAGATTGTTTCTTGAGATGTTTCCTGCTGTTAAGTATACCAGCTCTATTGGTTTTCATTAAAGAATCCTGCACAGCGAGACTCGTGATATTGAAGTAGAAATGTTTTGCGGTGTTGTTCAGTATACTGTATATCCATCAACTTGGACATAACAAAAAAGGGAAAATTTGTGTTTCTAACATCTGTATATGGTGCAGACATTACACTTAGTAAAACCTTGGTTGTTCTTCCTGCAGAGGATGAATTTGATCAAATTGACAAACCTGGTGCAGAGCGATCTCGGAGAAGACGTACTGGAAATGAAGAATGGGACAGGTAACTCAATAACGTATCCCTTTTATACAATATTAATATGTATCATCTACAAAATATTTTGTTACTGACACAAACGGGGATAGAAAAATCATTTAGAATAGAGCTCAAGGTAAATAAACGATTTGTGGCCAGTATTTTAAAAAACTGTTAGACTCATTTAGCTTCTTCACCTTGTAGAGTTGTAAGCCTGTTTTCTCAATACGATAGAAATTACTTCAAGAATTTTTTAATAAAATTGATCTTGAGGAGGCCAACGATGGTAATACTTGCTCGTTTGTGAAGTACAATCTGTTTGTGGGACTGTTTATGGGGACGCTGCTGTGCGCAATTGGCTACTGTGTTTCGCCCACAGATATATTGTACAGTCAATTTACTTTACAGTATGTTCTGTGAAGTGCTTTGAGACGTTAAGATGTGAAAAACGCTATATCAAATGCAAGGATTATTATTATTACAATCACTGGATTTATTAACTGCTGTAACGTGTTTCTACTGTTGTTTCTACTTGTGGGTTTAGGAGCTTCTCCATTGACTTGCTGCTGAAAGTTCTGATCATCCACTGTTTAATGTCATTGTTTCCAAGGCCATTTGAGCATTCTAATTTTGATCATGTTCAACTGTTGGTGCTGTACCGCTGAAATCAGTCCATGGCATTGTGTAGTACAAAATAACATTTGTATACCACCTTTCAAGTCGTGAGGACATCTCAAGGCATTTGTGCTGTATTACTGTAACTTTAATGTTGACTATTATTATTGCAGTTTACAACTGTTGTAGGAGTTGTTAGCATTCGGGATTAATGTTAAAGCCTTGAAATCTTTAAATTGAGTTGAGACGATGCTAAATTGACAGTGGTGCATAATACTCATGTTAACATCTCTTCATTTTAAATCATTAAGTCTTACACTACATCTGTCTAATGGTCTTTCACTTTTATAGCGGTGGTGACATATTAGGTATTTCTATACAACCACAAACATAATTACCAATTGTCATGGTTGACATCTATCATTTTTATCCATAGTTCATTCAGTAGCTCATGAGGTAAAAGTAATCATGGGTGGTTACATGAGGTGAACAGGCAAGAAATCTGACAATTGGATATTGTTGTGCACTCAACCAGTGCTGATGTTTCCTGGCTTAGACATCTGGTTTCCTCAAAGAATTGATGTTAACAATTCATGCTTGACGTTCACTCACACAGTACCTATGTATGCAACTGTCTGGCAGCCACCCGTTGCTTGTGCAGCTAGGACAATCCTAGCTATTTGGGCTTTTGCTCACTAAATTAACATTAGCCGAATGGGAAGAATTCCCTGTTCCCAGTTTACCCATCCAAGACCCGCCGATGAGCCAGTTTGGCTGGTCTGTCATCTCTGCTAATGGTTCTTGCCCAGCCCATGCACCGTCTCGTGCGGTGTTCCTCAGGGCTCTGTCTTCGGTCCCCTTCTCTTCAACCTCTAGATGCTCCCGTTTAGTGACATAATCCACAGCCATGGCGTTAATTTCCACATGTACACGGATGACATCCAACTCTACCTCTCTGCCTCCACCCTCAATTCCAGGACAACTGGCAACCCTAACAGACTCCTGGATAAGAGACCACCTTCTACATCAGCAAGACTGAGGCCCTCCTGATTGGCTCGCGCAGGGACTTTCACACCTCAGGCATTGGCAGCATCAGCATCCATGGATGCATGCTCCACCTCACCAAGCCAGTCCGGAACCTGGGTGTCTTGTTCGACCCTCAATTATCCTTTTTTTCCCCCCTATCCCTGCCATGACCAGCACTGCCTTCCACCTCCTTGACATTGCCTGACTCACCACTGCCTCAGGCAGCTGAAACCCTCACATGTGCATTTGTCACCTCAAGACTTGACTACAGAAACTCCCTCTTATCAGCATCCACAACTCTTTCCTCCACAAGCTGCAGATCATACAAAACTGCAGCTCGTGTTCTCTCCTTTACCAGGCTCCTTGACCCCATTATCCCCAACTTTGTCTAGTTCCAACTTTGTCTCCTCATCCCTCAGAGGATAGAATTCAAGATCCTTATCTTCACTTTCAAGACTCTACAGCTTTGCCCCCTCCTATCTTTCTGACCTGCTGACCTACCAACTGTCCACTCCCTCCACTCAGCAGGCTCCAGTCTGCTCCGTGACTCCTGCCTGACCAGCTTTCATCCCCACACTCTGAAACTCCATCCCACAGCCCGTTCACCTCCCTCCCTCCCTTGCCTCCTTAAAGGCATATCTCAAGAGCTTCCTCTTATCCTGCGTCTTTGGCCACTCTCCTACCCTTACCCACCCTGCCTCCACCCCTCTTAATCCCATCCACCATCTTGGGTCCAAATCTTTGTCCAGCACCATGGGATGTCGTCCCGATGTGAAAGTCGCAACAAATATATTTGTTGTTGTCATTGTCCAAAGGCAATTGACACTCATTGTTTGACATTGTGCTGGGGGTGGGGAGGGGAAAGATGTCTGAATGTATACTAATTGATGGTACAGTGATTGGCTTTTTTTTTGACAACTTAGAAAAACTAGTAAAAGGGAAGCAAAGGAAAATTTTGAGAAATTGAATGAATGGAATGCAAAATGGTGAGGGTAAATATTTAGAAGAATGACTTCTAAAAATGAATGTGTGCAAATTTGAGTCACCTAATAGAGGAATATAAACTGGGGGGAAAAGCAATGAATTTGGCATAGAGATTTTCAATGTGGAATGAGAAAAGTAATTTGTTTCAACAAGCTTCGTCCTTCAAAGGTCAGAATGAAATGTAATTTGTAAAATAGCTCATACACTGCTGTTTACATAATATTACAACTACTTTAGCAAAAAAATATTTTAAGAAATGTGTCAAAGCAATTCACAATTAATTACTGTCCAGTTTACAACAATAACTACTTGTAGTATGTATATTGTGCCCTTCACCCGAGGTAACGTGTTAACAAATGAAGGAATTCTTATAAAAGATCTATCAAGATTTAATAAACTCATTTAACATGTTAAGCGGCCTCCTTGTTGCTGTTTTCCTATGTTCCTGATCTCTTCCAATGGTATGATTTTTCCAATGGTTTTTAAAAAAGTTCATGCTAATTATCAAACATGTCTGTACTAATTATATTAATATCGCTACTGTGCAACTAAATATCGCAGCCTATACTGAGTTCAAATTGTGATATGGGTCTTCAATCCATAACCCAACTCGGAGGTAAACAGTTTATGTCTCACAGTAAGAGTGGTAGATACTCACAAACTAAATATTGTATTCTGAGATATTATTTCCTAACAGAAATCTATCCTAATTTTGTTCTTGAACAATATTACATTTGTAAGTAGAAAAATATGATCAGCTCCAACATTAGTGTGGCTTTAAATAAATTGGTGGAAATTTATGGACCTTTGTGGAAATATTTGACCCACAAAAGATAGTCAATTCATTTTACAGTATATCCTGTGAAGTGCTTTGAGACATCTCAAAAGCGCTATATCAAATGCAAGGATTATTATTAAGTGCATCCTTTATTTAAAAAGAAGTTAAATGGTTACTTTAGTATGTTCTGTTTGTTATCTCTACATATTCAGGCTAGATTTCTGAGGAACTCCTGAGTGAGACATCCAATTGAATTGGGTATTGATTGCTGTCATCCTGGAGTACAGTAGCTGTATTTACTGTCCACATGGTTGTCATTAAAAATTAGAAGGATGAGATTATCTGATAGGTCACCATGTTTGACCTTCTGTCCCTAGTTTTGTTTCCTCAATCTGACTTTGTTAAATTGTATGTATCCTAATAATCCATAGTGAAATTAATATCGGGAATGATTACAAAGCAGCAATCCAATTGAGGGATTTGGTGTTTCAATTTAAGAGAACTGTTAATTCCTCTGCACTTATCTTGTGCAAACTTGTGTACAAGTTGGCTACCATGTTTGCTACAAAACACACAATCACTGCACTTTACAGTGAAACCTGTGAAGCGTGTGAGGAATCCTCCAGACGTGAAAACTGCCATGCCAAATGTGAATGTTATTATTGCAGAACAGAATGATTTTTCAAGATCTTCACTAACTTAAAAATCAATTCATGCCCTAGCTCCTCCCTACCTCTCCGCCTTGCTTGCATACTGCTCCACTACCTGTCCCTTTCCCCCTGACTTTGGTCTTCCAGCGCCTTGGGACGTCCTCCCGACGTGAAAGGCGCTTTATAAGTTTAAGTTGTTGTTGTTGTTGTCTTCCTCTGTCCCCTCTGCTCTCCCATCAGTCATGCTTTCAGCTACTATGCCCTGAAATTCTTTTAACTCAAGTCACTTCCAGCGCCTTGGGACGTCCTCTCGATGTGAAAAACACTCTATAAATGTAATTTTGTTGTTGTTATCGTCTTCCTTGCCCCTCCCTGCCTTCTGAAGACGTAACTCTTTCACTGTCAGTATAGTCACCTCACTTCCTGGCACGGCGTTAAGCTCCGCTACTGTTAAGCACTTCAAGACAATACCCACATGAAGTGCACTATCTAAAATGTTCTTGATAATTGTAGTCATTTTTGCTCTACAGTGTCCAATCTTATCAAGGGTAGGAGGTAGTAGTCTGTGTTTTCTCAGTGAGGTTTGGAACCTTTTGCCTACTAAACCTAATTATTATTGCATAACCTGCAGATAGACAATTAATGAAGACAGTATATGACCTTTTTATATAAAAAAAACTCATGTCACAGAATTTAGAGAAAAAATTGATATTGTGTAAAATTTTAGTAGTTGTATTTGATTTTTTTTCATCTGACATGGCTGGAGGAAAAATGATAAGTCTTTCCTCGTTGAGCAATATATATGCCTTTTTAGTAATGATCAGTAAATGATTTATTTCCCAGACTAATTACTGTAATGTATCTTTCTTTCAGTGATCTTGAAGATGATCTACTTAGTGATGATTGGGGATTAAGCAAAAAGGTAAGATTTTTTTCTGTCAATTATGTGAGTTTACTCGCATCATTAATGATTCTTCTATGTTTATCTGTTTTTATATTTGAATAAAAACTGCAGCATTCCATTATCAACATCTAACTTTAAAAACTGCTGGAACGTGTATGTACTAAATATGCGTCAAGTCTGTTTTAATTAGATAATATAACACGCAAACTGATGATTTAAATGAATTTTAAATAGCTCACAGCTAGCCTACTGGTGGAATGTAGTGATTTACGAGGTATCTATTCCTAGCACAGGCAACGTAGCTTCAATACACATTTAATCAAGCTAATCTATTGCAATTAGAAGGATCATTCCATTAAAATTATTTATTGCACGATATGATTATTAAATTGCTCGAATTTACTGTATTAAGGTATCTCTTAATTGATGGCCACATGGCCAGCACTTTTCAGTTCAGATTTGGTGCAACAACATCAACAAAATTACACTTGTATAGAGCCTTTTACATCAGGGGGACATCCCAGGGTGCACAGTTGAATAGAAGCCTATTAAAGCACAAAGTCACAGAACTAATTTTTGTTTGCCCATTGACGTTGAATCCGAGTGTGTTTATAAATGCTGGTAAAGTATAATTTCTTTTTAAAGTTCAGTGCATTTGGTTACGATTTCGCACAACAGTCAGTTTAATAATTCATAAAGTTTTTAACATTAGCTCTGTACCTTTTGCTTTTTGCAGAGTTCATTGGTTAGAAACAATACTTAAAATAATTGGTACTAGCTCCTGCTTTGTGTGAAATCTAAATCAGTTACTGCAACTTTGACACTAGAGTGAACCTTTTATAATAATAATAATAATAATCCTTGCATTTGATATAGCGCTTTTCACATCTTATCGATGTCTCAAAGCACTTCACAGAATATACTGTAAAGTGAATTGACTGTATATTTGTAGGCGAATTGCGGCAGCCAATTGCGCACAGCAGTGTCCCACAAACAGTTGTGGATTGAAATGACCAATTTTATTATTGTGATTTTTTTTGGACGGATTATTATTAGGCATGTGGAGTAAGGAAACTTGCCCAAGGTTTTGCCCTGACCTGCCTGGATTCGAACACAGGTCTTCCCAGCTTGCAAGACAAGTGCTCTAACCACTTTTAAGCAGATGTTATCTCATTGTGAACAAAATGTGGTTGAATAGTGTAAAAAGGGTTGAATTTAGAATGATTAGAGACTGTGAGAATAACATTTTTGGTGCCTTGCTTATTGAATGTGTTTGCTTCTCATCCTCTTTCATTAGACCCAATCTGATTTATCGGATGAAGAGCTTGATGATAACCTTCTGCAGAGTGATGAAGAACCAAATGAAAGGTAGAATAGATTCTCGTGTGTACTTTGTTCTCCACTCACTGTGTTGCCAAATTGATAGAATTTGGCAATATAGCTGGATAAAATATAGTCAATTCACTTGACAGTATATTTTTTGAGGCATCTCGAAGACATGATAAGCAGCTGTATCAAATTACAGGTAGACCCATCTTAACTAAGGGGTTAAGGTACTTTAAAACCCTTCGTTAAGCGAAAATTTTGTTAAGCGAGAATTTAACTGTATTACTGTATTTGGCCCCAGCCAAAATGCTGCCCCGACCCAAGCCTCCCTGCTAAAATCAGTTTAGTTCCTAGCAGTTCCTCGCGCTAACATTTTTGGTGTACAGGTTGGGCAGCCAAAAGTCCTGAGTTCCGGAATGTGACAAAAATTGCAGGAATAAAGACGCCAATCCTACCTGCTCCAGGCCAGGTCTGCACAGCCACCACACTGAAATATCTCTTTCTCCCTACCCTCCTCCTCTCTTTCTCCCTACCTCCCCCTCTCTAGATGTAAAACGTTTGATATGGAAGCTGTATCAGTTTTATACTTTTCCTTGCAGTGTTCCATGTACAACTGGATGTTTGTGTTCTCGGTATTGAGGGATAATCGAATAGTATATTCAGATTTAAAAATAACGCTCAAATCATCACTTGAATGCTTAATATGTTTCCTCAGGTGCTTAGGTTTGCAGTAGTTACCTATTCCAGAGATAGGGAGCCAGAATCCCTTGTATTGTTTGATTAAGTAGGGAGACAGACTATCTGTTAGTTCAATTTGCTGTGGATACTAAACTACTTCTGTGTGTGTGTGAAAAAATGAGCACCTGCTTCGTAGTTGATGGTGTTTGCACTGGATTAACCAGGAGTTTATTCTGGTGGTGCTGTGGAGCTGAGTTTATTGGCAGCCAGCCATTGGGAAACAAATATTAATGATTCATTGCGCCTGGCCGTTTGCAAACTAGACAGTAGCATTTACTAAATGTTTTCATTTTCCATTCGGTGTGATTAAAAGGCCCTCTGTGTTAACCAGTACCTAAAATCTGAATTGAGAAGTGGTGACACGATATCAACAATTTGTGTTTGTAATGGGTTGTCCAGCTATAACATTTTCTAGTACACTACTTTGCTTTGACCTTGCTTTTAGGGACTTCTGTATCCTTGGTATTTTTAACGTATTTCTGGATTCTTTGGAATCTGATTTGTGGTGAACAAACACAATAAAGCTGTGTATAAAATTTGTTTTACTGTAGGTGATTTTAGTTTCGTAAAATCGTTGAGTTTCCAACCAGTCAGTGGAAATTTTTGTAACACCCGCCCCGATTCACATTCACAGTCTGATATTAAATTTGAATGAGCTTCTGTAGCTAGCTGATTTTGTGATCACCCAATTTGTGAAATATTTGTTAAAAAAAAATTGACTTTCCATTTACTCCAGATTCTCTATTTACCCAGCAGGTGTAGATGGGCAATTTTTAAAGCATGATTTTTTTTTGGCTCACGTGAGATTTTCTGCCAGTTACTTTGTAGAACAAAACTTCTTCCATTCTCAGCAAATAGGTTTTCATGTCAATTCTGTTATCTGCTTTCAGCACAATGGATATGTTTATAATGCGCTTGTCTTAAAGTTTGAAAAGGACCTAATTTGGGACTCTCTTTTTGTGAATTAACTTTTTTTGCTGACCACATGATAATTAAAAAAATACTGTATGATAATGCCATTTAAAAAAAGAAACTTAAGATTTAAATAAATTTAAGATATTCTGATTTGAAGATTATCTGTGTGCAATTGGCAGTCATTCCACTTTACAATAAATACTGTGAAGCCCTCTGGGCAATCTCACCAATGTGATAAGCCTGTATATCAAATGCAAGGATTAGTATTATTATAAATCCTCAAGTTGTTTTTCTACAGCAGCTGTCTTTTATATTTTGTAGGATAACTGTTTCTTAACCTAACCAGGGAATGTAATATTGGTCACTCCATTTTACTAAGGATTAAACTGGTTATCTTGACTTTAGAAGTACAGAACTAAAGTCTTAAAAAATATTCAAATTTCAGATTTTCATGGCCTTATTTGTGAGCATTTTCTAACACAAGTGTAAGGTAGTGGTTAGGGGAACAGAGGGTGCTAGTCTAAAATTTAGGAGAAACTATTTCAGAGGGTAGTGAGTTTGAGGAACTTGATGGTTGAAACAGGGGGTGCATTTAAGAGGACGTTAGACATTTACATGAGGGAGAGGGGAATAGAAAGGATGGAGGGGAGTAAGGAGTGGGTGAAGAACTGTGTGAAATGATTGAGTTCAGTAGATTGTTTCCATTTGTTCATTTAATTGCCATTTTGCCTGTCGAGCTTGCCAACGAATTTTCAATCTAAATTCCAGAGACCAGCCAGATTTTCTGAGTCTGTGTCTTGCGTCTTATCACTGCTGCTTGGAATAAATGCCTGCGCCTGTTTGAGTATATGTCTGCAACATTTATGCTGCGATGGAGCCATTCAGCACCATTAATTAGACAGCTCCACAAAGTGCTCACTTGTTTCATGTCTGATATTCTTTTCTCACGCGAATCAGACAGTAGATGTTGAAGGTGGTAAAGAAGTTGATACTATATAAGTATAGGTGTGATAAGACACAGTAATGACAAAGCACATAATCTCGGGTGTATTCAGTATTTATATATTTACAGATGATTATTTTCTTTGGTGCGAATTTTAGATTCTATCTGCCTTAGGGTTCATTGGGATTGATATAAAGTAGTGTTCTGGTTTTATATTTATGGTTTTATATGACTTATTTTTCCCCTCAACATCTAAATTTATCCCCAAATTCAAATTAATTGGGTGTTCATCTCTTATTTGCAGATATTGCTGGTGAGGATAATCTATTTGCCAATATAACTCCATTCCCTTAATTTCTCATCAAATATTAAATTGCTTTGAGACATTTACATGGAAGATGCTATAAAAATGCAAGTGCAAGGATTAAACTGTTGTTATGGCACCTCACGTCAAACTTGTACAATATTCATGCGATGTTATAAAATTTTTAAAAATGCCTAAAATCAAAGCTATAAAATATATTTATGTATGGAGTGTCAACATTTTATTTTGTGACTATCCAGTCAGTGTGTTCTTAAGTTTGAAACAAAATATATTGGTCACTCAATGCATGACTATTTGTGGGCCGCTGCTGTGTGCAATTGGCTGCTGCGTTTCGCCCACATATATACAGACAGTTCACCTTGCAGTATATTGTGTGAAGTGCTTTGAGACGTTTAGAAGATGTGATAAGGCACTATATCAAATGCAAGGATTATTATTATGTAGCTTGAGTGAAGATTTTGTGATCTGCGCATAAAAATCCATTGCAGTGGTTAAAAATTTTTTAAATTCAGATCTGGGAATTGAGACTGAGTTTTTATACTTGTCTTTAATAACTTCTGTGTTTGCATTCCAAGGAAAGGGTATGAAATCATGTAAAGTTGATTTTTGTCTGCTGTTATGGGAGCAACTTTGGGTAGTTTGATAATCTTCGTTCACTATACCAAAGGTCAGGATTATTAGGGGACATTGTATTATTATGTTATGGTGTCTTCCACGTTGGGATTTAATGTAAAGTGTAGTGACTATTTTAGGTGATTGCAGCATTGGTAATTATGAGTAATGAAGGTAGATCCCAAAATGTTTCAAGACTCTCAAAACATCATAGCAAACCAGTTTATCTCCATTTTAATCGGCTTACAATATTTAGCAGTTTAGCAGTTTGGCATTATGCATTATTAGTCACGTTGTATTTTAAATTCATTTCTTGTGTTACATTGGAGTAAATATCCAATGCAAAAAATATCTGTATGCTTGGTTTCATGTTGACCGTTAAAAGTAGTAGATAAGCAAGCAATGAAAATCTCAGAACAAAGCACAACCCAGCAGTGAGGATATTACTTAATTATATTCTACATTCGCTGACCTTTTCAAATGTTGAATAACCATGGCATCTCATAAAATCTAATTTGTTTCAGAAAAGATTAATTTAAAATGGATATAGGATGGAAAATATTAAAACAAATAGCAGCAGCAGTACCCATTGTCAATCACCCTCTCGCCTCTCATTGCTGCTTGACTACTCATCTATTTTTCTTTCTTCACTGTTTTCTAAAACCTGAATAGGTTTGTTATTGCTCATATTCCTGTAAAGAATAGTTTTGATCCCACCCCCACCCCGTGTGATTTAAAATTGGTTAGGGTTATCTTTGTTTTCAACAGTTAAAGCCTTAACTGAGTTACAATTCAGTTGTATTGAGAATTAGTAATACTGTGAAGAGATTGAGGCAGCTTGAACAGAAATTATTTACTTCTTCCCTGACACATTATCTTTCAGATAAAAAATTGGACTGATGAGAGTAGCTTATAATTCAGTTTTTGTTTGGGTGAAGGTGACATTAAAGGAACTTTAGTTTATGATTTCAATGTAATGATATCTGCCTTTGAATTTTTTCTCCAATACTTATTTTCTCTCAACATGTGTTGAAATGTAGTAATAAATAGGACACTTCTTAATGGGGTTGAGGGGAGAGATCCAGGTTAAGACTTGAGTGCAGTTTAACAGGGTTGAAAAAATAGTACAGTAAAGGCCTGTTTATCTGTGACCCGATCAACTGTAACTTCCATATAACTGGCACCTCAAAATAAGTCCCATTTCGATTAATCGGAACTTATCCGGCACAATATTATTTTAAAAATTAAAAAAAATTGAGTGTTTTCGGCCAAATATCCGGCACACGCTGTAACCGGCATTATTTATACAGTAAAAGCCCGTTCATCCAGCACCCGCGGGATCTGGCCAATGCCGGTTAAATCGCCTGCCAAATATTTGGCCGAAAACCCACTACAAAAACATTAAAATTCTTTTTACACACACCATACACACCAGACTAAGTAATAACAGATAATAACAGAATATTAAATTGGTACTTATTGTTAAAACTACTCTCTTGCGCATCTCACCTTTACTGATTGAGGTTTATAATCCAGCAATTCTTTTTAAAACGGAGCACGCCAAGCGGGTGAAAAAAACGGAGCACGACTTTAAAGTCATACTAGCGGCAAGCCAAAGCCCTAGACTCTGCTAACGGCAAACCAAAATACTGCACCTGCACGGCAATGTGGGTTATCAGCTAGGGTTATCGGCTTGCCACTATTATGACTTTAAAGTAGTGCTCCCGTTTTTTTCACCCGCTTGGCGTGCTCCATTTTAAAAAGAATCGCTGGACTATAAACCTCAACTGCAGCATCATGGCTTCAAGTGCAGCATCTACCAGCAAAGGTAGAAAACACAAGAGAGTAGTTTTAACAATAAGTACCAATACAATATTCTGTTATTTATGCATTTACAAATGCTCCATTGCTATTGTTCCGGATAAGTTCCAGTTTATTAAATGGGGACTTTTTTTGGCGTGCCGGTTATACGGAAGTGCCGGTGCATCGAGTCACAGATAAACGAGCTTCCACTGTATTGTTATGGAAGTTTGATTTTTTTTCAAAATAGTCAGTTCTGCACTTCTCATGCTGTCTCTATGCTCGTTATTCAAACCTCTGATTTGAGAGTTTGCACTATGTGCAGACATTTTAGAAGAAATCATTCCCCAGTTTTGTCACTGAAGAAAGGATCCTGCACAAAATGACAGCTGCTAAACTATTTCTGACTATAGCAAATCAGAATCTTATACAACAGAAATAGGAAAAAGCGTTCTGAGACTCTGTCCAGCATGGAGGACGCTATATAAATCTAAGTTGTTGTTTTTGTTGAAAAATAGTTAAATACCAATTTAGGATAGGGCCTATTCTTGTAGATTTCCTTTCGTCCCTGAAACATACTCACTGTGTGTGTGTGGGTGGGTGTGTTTATATATTTATATTATAATATACACACACACACACAGTATATTATATTCTCCAAAAACACTAATCCCAAATTTAGAAAATTAAAAAAATTCAGATCAAGTTACATTTTCTAGTAAATAGATGATAAGTACAGTAAAAGCTCGTTTACACACTGTGGAACTCCCACACTGTGGAACTCCATCCCGCAGCCTCTCCGCCTTGCTTCTTCCCTTTCCTCCTTCAAGGCTTCTCCCTCTCCCACTCTCCTCCTTCCCCCCACCCCGACCTGATTGTTCAGCGCTTTGGGTCGTCCTCCTGACATGAAAGGCGCTATATAAGTGCAATTTTGTTGTTGTTGTTTATCCATGACCCGATCGACTGTAACTTCCATATAACCGGCACCTCAAAAAAAAGGTCTTCATTCGAATAACCGGATCTTATCTGGCACAATTGCGGTGGCACACTTTTTCCCCCTGTAGCAGTATTTTGGAATTCTGCTACTAGTGTCCGAAGGTGGGGCTGCCGTTTTTTCCCCTCATATCAGTATTTCGGCTTGCCACTAGTAGAGCCTTTTACCTCACGTTGGCCATTATAGAAGATAGACTGTACACCTCTACCCCAGCATCATGGCTTCAAACCAAGCATCTACCAGCAAAGGTGATTTTTAGATTAATTTTTAGGTGAATACCAAATGACTTATTATCTGTCATTATTTAGTCTATTATTAATATGGTATGTGTTTAAAACAGGTACATTTTTTGGGGGTTGGGTTTTTGGCGTCGGATCCGCCTGAAAATCTGGCATTATCCAGGTCCCGAGTGTGTCGGATAAACAGGCTGTTACTGTATAGGGAACAAACTGACTAGCACAAGCGGTGGAATTAGATATTATGTGGAGCTCCTGTGGCTCAGTGGTTAGAGCACTTGTCTTGCAAGCTGGGGAAACCAAGCTGGGGAGACGTGTGTTCGAATCCAGGCAGGTCAGGGCGAAACCTTGGGCAAGTTTCCTTACTCCACACGCCTAATAATAATCCCTCCAAAAAAAACCCCCACAATAATAAAATTGGTCATTTCAATCCACGACTGTGTGTGGGACACTGCTGTGCGCAATTGGCTGCCGCAATTTGCCCACAAATATACAGTCAATTCACTTTACAGTATATTCTGTGAAGCGCTTTGGGATGTTGATGAGATGTGGAAAGCGCTATATCAAAATGCAAGGATTATTATTATTATTATAAATGGTTTCAAAACTATACTAGTTGGTAGAAAAACTCAGGATCATTAAGTCATTAAATAACTGTCAAAGGAATGGTTTGGATACTTGAGTGGATAGACTAGACAGAACGATAGTCTATTCTTGACTGACACAGTGTGACAATCTAGTAGAAATTCTAGTTAAGCATTGAAAAGGAACACTGAACAGCATTCCAATAATTGTGATCAAAGGATACATTTATGTATCTTGCTTAAGGTTCTTGCTATTCTCATCTGATTTGTCTCATCTATAATTTAGTGTTTCTAATGGGTGACATTTGTTTTTATCTTTGCATGGAATCTCAATTTAGAATACAATATGAAAACAATGCAGATTAGTTTAAATACAGTCTTGTTAACAACTTGGGGTTATAGCACACTTGACACATTTCGAAACCAGAAACATTTCAAAGTGCCTTCCAGAATGAAATTAATTGGAAATGTAGTAAATGTAGAGGTTAAACACAGCAGATAATTAGCACAAACAGTGACCTAAAGAGAATGGGATAAGTAGGCAATTAACTGCAAATTTTGAGGTGAATTTAGATGAGGAAATATAAGGCAAAATAACTGGGGGTGTTGGGAACCCATGTTTCTTTGATGTGGAAGGGTGGGGCATGAGGGAACCTAAATTAATGACTTGATTAAAAAAAGAATGACAAACTAGAAATCAAATAAATAGACAATTAATCTAGAATGTTCTGCAACAGCAACCTCCTATAAACAGCATTGCGAGTGTGGGGACATTAATTTAGAGTTGAATATTGGCCAGAGCACATTATACTGACATTACATTTAGAGGGAAGTTCAAAAGGAAATTTCAAAAATGAGACGGGGCTTCAGTGGGGTGGGGCAGTAAGAGGGAAAGAAGTTATAAAAATGAGACTGTAACGGGGAGAAATTGTAGGTGTGTTTTCTTATTCCACTCCTCTGTTCGCCAAGTGGTAAGCGGGAACCTGGATGCTGGTTGATTGATGTATCACTTTCTGGGGAGGAGTAATAATCCTTCCAAAAGAAATCCAGTTAATTCACTTTACAGTATACTTTGTGAAGCACTTTGAGATGCCACAACGGTCTGATAAGGCGCAATATCAAATGCAAGGATTCTTATTATTAACAATTAAGAAATGAAATAAACATAAGTTAATCCTTATTATCCGATGTTAGTTTACAAATTGTGATTCGTAAAATGTTGGAACACAAGTTTTTTCTTAAATCTTGGTGATTTCGTCTGTGATCGGGTCCAAAGCATGTCATATCAATGTTCTGACTTTCAGCTACGAAGGTGAATATGTCGAATTCAATACTTCGGCATCTTTAGAACTGTCCAAAAGTATTAACAAAGGTACAGAAGAGCTATTTGAGTATGCAGAGCAGGACCCATACGATCAGAATACGGCCCTTGAGGATCTAGAGGACGCACCGGGGGGAGAGGATTTGGAAGGTTACTCTCAGGAAGACTACATCGAAGGTGTGCCATATGAAGGCGATGATGCAGAGGTGGCGGAGGACCAAGTGGATTACACGGGAGAGCAGGGTGAAGAGGGGATGTACAATGATGAAGTACTAGACCTTGAAATCAATGACCCTCTAGATGATGAATTTCAAGTAAGCCCTTTTCTCTTGTATCGTTTCAGATAACACTTCATCACCAGGTTCCAGGCTGATTTTAAAACTATTTTTGTCCCAGGGGAGGTGTGAAAATTAGACCTATTATCACTTGCTGTCAGTTTCTTTATCTCTTGCCTGACAAAGTTTATGTTGACAGCTTGTTTGGAGGTAGGCAATACTCTTCTGACAGGCTTAAGAGACTGCTCCGCATTATGACCTTGAGGGTTGTATCTTAGTGGAAAAAGCCTGCTTTGTCTGATGCAGATACACTGCCAATTGTCAAGCACCGTTAAGGTGAAAGGTTTTTATCAGCAGATTGGATGGGATCTGATTGAGTCCTGTAAAGGTGCATAGATTACTGACCTCTTTAGAATGTTAATTTTCCAGAAATGATTGATGTTCCTCACCTTCTTTATTTCAGCACATACCAGCTTTAAGCTGAATAAAGAGATTAACTCCTAGCTGTTAAGATGAGCTCCAGTGTAGAAACATTTATCATCATTAAGTCAGTGAAACCACATAAGAGTATTTTCGAATTGAAAGGGAAATGTCACAATATGAATGCATTATGGATGTGGTTTTCTGTTTGGTGTGGGTGGTGGGTGTGGTGGGGGGTGGGTTTGATAGGGGAGGAGGTGGGAAGATAACATTTATCCACTGCTTTTAAAAGCTTTAAAGATATTCTGTATTCTTTAAACTAAATTGGAAGACTCATTGCGCAGGATATTTAGTTCATTGTTTTACGAATTTGGAGAAACTAAATGGGCTGATTGGTTAATTCAACCTAATAAAATTCTTTGTAGCAAAACCCCAATGGCAGATGCAGATCATTAAACTCCAACTAGCGTTATAATGGGCGCATTTGCTAAACAGTACAAACGTTGTCTTCAAATTGTCTTACTTAAAGTCGTCATGTCATTGCTGATGTCACTTTTCGCTGAAAGTGACACTTCCAGTGACCTGAACCTGGCGCGGAGTCCTGCATGTTAGTGGTTAGAGCACTCGCCTCACAAACGAGAGGACCTGGGTTTGATTCCCGGCAGGGCGAACCGTTGGGCAAGTTTGTTTACTCCACACTCAAGTCTGTTTACCTAGCAGTAAGTAGGAACCTGGTTATTCGTCGATTGGTGAATCTCTTATCTGGGGTTAATAATAATTATTATTATTAATAATCCTTTCCAATAAATAAATAATAATAAATAGGCCACTCAATCCACGACTATGTGGGACACTGATGTACACAACTTGCTGCTGCGTTTTACCAATAAAATATGCAGTCAATTCATTTACAGTATATTCTGTGAAGCACTTTGAGTCGTCTTGATGATGTGATTAGACGCTATATTAAATTCAAGTTATTATTATTGAAAAGTCAGCAAAGATTTTGAAATGGTCGTATTGTATTTTGAGATTTTGCTGACAGAGTCTACACCCCAATGTGTTATAAACAAGCCTTCATTATAATGATTGCATTAAAACTGGGTTTCACTGTTTTCACTGGGTTTAATGACAATAGTTTTCTTCCACTAAAACAATCTAGTTAGTTTTTATATTGGTCCATCAGGTATGATGTGAAAGATGCTGTATAATAATAACAATAATCATAATAATATCCTTGCATTTGATATAACACTGTTCACATCTTATTGACATCTCAATATTCTTCACAGAATATACTAGATATGAATTGACTGTATATTTGTGGGCGAAACACGGCAGCCAATTGCCCACAGCAATGTCCCACACACAGTTGTGGATTGAAATGACCAATTTTATTGTTGTGGAGTAAGGAAATTTGCCCAAGGTTTCGTACTGACCTGCCTAGATTCAAACACAGATCTCATGCTTGCAAAGCGAGTGCTCTAACCACTGAGCTACAGGAGCTCCACGTATCAAATGCAAGGACTATTATTATTATTATTATTATTATTATTATTATTATGCCCCTGGGTTTGGAGGGAAAATTCATTGAATTGTAATGCTTTGCTCAAAAGCCAGTTTTCTGAGAGCAGATTTTGCCCTTTTCAGGATGAAGAGTATACATATTCCACATCCCAGGATACAGCAGAACAGCTTCAACCGGAGCTCAGTCAGGAATACGAAGATGAAAACATTGCTATGGACTCACACGAACCGGTTCCAGAGCTTGCCAACGATCCCATCGAGGTAAACTAATCCAAATTGTCCTTTGCTTTGAAAGCTGCGGTTTTCCACAGAATGAAATCCTGCATTTTGGTTATTGGGGAAGTTGCAGAGTAGAAACTGGGAGGGTCATCACGGGGGCAACAACCAAATTACATTTATAGAGCGCCTTTCATGTCGGGAGGACATCCTAAGGCGCTGAAGATGGATGGTAACTTAAAAAATAGTAACTTTATCACTTCTTGCGTTGTTGACTCGAGGGCTCATTTGGAAGACTTCAAAACATAATAAATGGAGTGTTTATTGGAGAATTATAATCCAATGCAAGATTATGTATCATATTCAACAGCACCATGTTAATGAGACAAAGCTTCCACAGGTAATCCTATCCTTTATCTAATTATTTTGCGCTAGAAAATAATTTGTTTTTGATGGTCTATGTATAACTGCGTATGGGAGGTAGGAAGTTGCAAAGATATTTTCTTTTGAATATATGTAAAATCATGTCTGTAAATGAATTTAATGTCAACTGTGGTGCAATTCTGTTGACTCCTGATTTCACTCACATGTATTTTGCTATGGTTCTGCAGGTGCCAGCCACCTTTCAGTGCCTCGCCCAATTTATTATTTGATTGTAATCCTGACAAGTGAATATTGCTAGGCCATTCAGCCATGAGAGAGGTGTCACAGTTAAGCCTTGCCTTATCCTCATCCTGATGTTCACAAATGAGCACTTCCATTTACTGGACAGCAAAACGGATTGTGAATTCTGTCTAGTTTTTTTTCCTCTTTCCTTTCGCACTGTTATTGAGGTAAAGTTATCGTAGAACTACTAAATTAACATGGTCCTTTTTTGTACTCAGATGGTGAACCAAATATGTGACGCTAAAACAGAAACAAAGGAAGTGTCTGATGATGAGGATGAGGATGATGAAGAATCTGGACGAATCCGTTTCAAAACCGAACGCAAGGAAGGGACAGTTATTCGATTGACAGATGCAGCCAGAAAGAGGAGAAATATTCCTGATACATTGGGTCAGTAGTGCATTAACCAACAGACCTAAAATGGAAAGCTCTTTGATTTAGTCCTGTAATTCAGTGGTTAGAGCACTTGCCTTACCAGTGTGAGACTTGTGTTCGAATCCAGGCAGGTCAGACCGAAAACTTGGGCAAGTTTTGTTACTCCTCACACACGTCTAATAATAACATGTCCAAATAAAAACAATAATAAATTGGTCATTTCAATCCACGACTGTTTGTGGGATACTACTGTGCGCAATTGGCTGCTGAGTTTCGCCCACAAATATACAGTCAATTCACTTTACAGTATATTCTGTGAAGCGCTTTGAGATGTCTAGAAGACATGAAAAAGCGTTATATCAAATGCAAGGATTATTATTATGTCTCCAGTTCTCCTTGAAAGCTAATATGGATCCTGCCTCAAGCAATGCTCCCAGTAGAGCATTCTACATCCTAACTAACATCCATGTTTTTAAAAAAATCCTGGTCTTTTCCTTTGTTCCTCTGTTTGGTAATTATCTTAAATCGATGCTCTCTATTCATTGACTCACTGACCAATGGAGATAATTTCTTCCCATCTACTATATCCAAACCCTCTGAATTTTCAACACCTCTTATCCGTTCTCACCTCAAACTTCTTTATTCCTGTGAAAATTAGCTGGATCCTCCAATCTCTGCTTGTAGATAATGCTACTCATCTCACAAAATCTCCTCCAGTGTCTTTCTGTGCTCCTGGTATCATTAACTAATTAGTTAACTGATTAACTAATGAATTATACAAATTAAGCATTGCTTGACTTAAAATATATTTCATTATTTTATATTCTGTGTTTTAAAAAATATATATATTTCTATTATGGTATTCTAGTAAGTTTAGTCTGGGTTCAGCACTTTGGGATGTCCTCCCGACGTGAAAGTGCAATTTTATTGTTGTTGTTGTTTAGTGAGGAGAGTCGGCTCAGAAAACTTGCGTGATGGAAATATATTTCCTACCCTCTGAAGCGTCAGCACCAAAAGATAGGGCTCTCTTTTCTACTTGAAATGAAAAAAATTGAAGCCAGAAATTTGCCTGCCAAAAGTCACATTTTTATTTTGCCGGTTGTGTGAAATATTACTAACCAGAACATTGGATTTTGAGATGAATCACTACAATTCTTTGTCCCCAGTTATGCTTGCCTCTCATCTTAATTCGCGATGAACTGTGAGGAGGTTTTATTACTGTTATAGCTGAATAAATATAATGATTGTGGGAGGGATGAAGGAAGCCTTGATCTTGTAAGCACAATTTCAGGCAACGGATTTAGCATGCTTTGTCCATTCCCTGGTTATTTGCATTAAAAGCATGGCATATTTTGAAAACCTCAGGGTTTTCTAGAGGACAGTAAATGGAACAAGAAAAAAAGCTGGAAAAATCAATATGTGCTTACACAAAGAGCAGAACTCTGTAACTGCTCTCAACTGAATCTTGAAGCGGTTGAAAAAGCATTTAGAGGGCAATTGACATTTCAGTTGAAGTTGCAAATGCAATCTCCAGTTCGTCACATTTTGCTGACCTAATGTGACAGCTTATTTCTATTGGATGAAAGCATTCTTGCTAACTGATTAAACTTGTCGTGTGAAACCATTTTATTATTGGCCGTACCAAAATTAATCTCGACATCTTAAGAATTTATAATTGCTGAATCACTGTATCACTAAAATATGAAATAAATATTCCGTGGACATGCTCAGAATAAAAAAAGGTCTTTGTGAGAGTCGGTTATAATCTCTCTGTTTCATCAACTAAACGGGCGAAGGAGAGTGATTTGTTGATGTGAATGAAGTCCTATCAAATAAAGTTGACGCTGCTGTGCACTGTGTATGGGTAATAATATTCCCTGGATAGTTTTCTTAAATAATACCTCACTTGCTTTCGTTAAAACATGACCAAACTCTGAAATGCTTAGTAATTTTTTTGCGATGTAAAATTTTCCTCTGCGTTAAACCTTCATGAGCGGAGGCTATCGTGTGCCTGGCTTCATAGATTTTTTGCTGTTCAGAACAGCCTTGGGGGAAGAGAGAGAGAGACAGAGAATGACATACTTGCAACACGCACATCTGGTTCTATTTGATGTGCTAAATATTGAATGTGCCTCTCAATTGACCCCAATCTACCTTCTCTGGGAATACCTGCAGAATTTATATTGGAAGTCATTTATGACATTGGCGAAATGCTTAGTCACAGTAGCTGTACACTTGCTTGACGCTTCTTCCTCTACGTATTTGTTGTGGGAAGCTTTCGCCCACAAAACAGACAATTTCACTTGATGGTATATTCTTGAAGATGCGATAAGGTGTGTCAAAAACAAGGTTTATCCCAATTATAATGTATCTTTTGTGACTTTCCGTGACACCAAGTTAGGATTGAATAACATTGTGGCAAGTGTCTTAAGTAAGTAAGAGAATTGAGCACTATTTTAAAATAATTCCTGTATAATATCTTGGAATCTGAAGTGATTCAACTGATCGACAAAGAACTACTTTTAGTTTGTCAATTCAGTGACGTTTTTAATTAAATAGATATATAAACACCTATTGGAGCTTTTAGTGATAATAGAGATTATTTTCAAATGCATCATTTTTTGTGAAATTCTAACATTTTATGAAACTAGCGTTGCAGTATTTTTGAGTAGCTTTCAATAATATTGATCGATAAATTCTCATGATTTAGGTGATCCAACAGAACCAGCATTTTTTTCTTTTAAATGAAAAGGCAAAGACAACAATTGAGAAACACAGGGACTATAAACAAATGCAAGGATTGTTCTTAACTATTTTTTTTTCAGCATCCCTTTGCACTCCACAGGACATTCATTGGTAGCTGAGCGGACGCTCTGTTAGGATTGCGGAAATAAGCAACATCTGAAGAATTCGCATTACATATTAGTCTCATATTTTCAATGTGTTTTCTTGCTGTAGAACTTTCCGATGAAGCTAAGGCAGCGCTACGTGAATTTGAGGAAATGGAACGTCAGCGAAAGCAGGGAAGAAGAGGGAGGCGAGGCGGGGGTCCAGGTACTTTTGGATTTTGTGATCCAAGGAAAGATGGTGGAAGAAGAAGGGACCAGCGACCTCCTTTGATGCAGATGCCGCCATCACTACAGGTAAGCGTGTGTTTTTCACTTCCATTTTGTACCGTAGTAACCAAAGGTAACTCCTGTAGCTCACTCGCCTTACAAGCGTGAGACCTGTGTTCGAATCCAGGCAGGTCAGGTCAGGCCGAAACTTTGGGCAAGTTTCCTTACTCCACACACACTCATAATAATAATCCGTCCCCCCAAAAAACACAATAATAAAAATTGGTCATTTCAAACCATGACTGTTTGTGGGGACACTGTGTGTGCAATTGGCTGCCACGTTTCGCCCACAAATATACAGTCAATTCACCTAACAATATATTCTGTGAAGCGCTTTGAGACATTAATAAGATGTGAAAAGTGAAATATCAAATGATTATTATTAATATCATTAATAGTACTCTCCTTGCTAGCAAAAAACCTGTGTTCGATTCCCATCAGGGAGAAATGCTGGGCAGATCTCCTTACTCCACACATAAACGCCTCTGTTTAGCCAGCAGTAATTAGGAATCTAGTTGTTAGTCGATTGGTGGATTGCCTTTCCTGGGGGTAATATAATTCCTTCGAAAAGAACAAAATAATCAGTTGGTCATTTTCAATCCACGACTGTTTGTGGGGACGTTGTTGTGCATAATTGACTGCTGCGTTTCACCCACAAAAGACGCAGCCAGTTTACAGTGTATTCTGTCAAGCGCTTTTGAGTCATCTCGAAGACATGATAAGGCGCTGTATCATTTATTTAAGTAAGCGATAACTATTACATTGAGGGGTAGCCTGTGCCTTCCTCTTCCCTCTCCTCTCCCCTCACAGCCAGGGCTTGCATTGGGACGAACAACGGTTCACTGAAGAGCTCTCATTTTGTAGCTCCCAAATTAATGCCTTAAACAGATGATTCCTGTTCCACGGAAAATCATTTTGCCTCTTTGTGTTACTTAGAATAGCTTATGCTTCCGATTTAAATACGGTAGATATAATTTTCTCATTAACAATTGAATAATTTCTGGATAAACTTGCATTAATCACAACACAATTGCTAATCCCCTGGTATAGAATTAATCACATGAAATGGATTACACGAGTATCTAGAGCGAGCATTAAAAAAAAACAGCCATCACACTTTGTAAAATTGCTCTCGGAATTAACAGTGTGTATTCTAAAAGAGGAGGAGAATGATTGTGGTCACACCACGATAATCACATTTTTTTTAACTCTCAATTAATGACACCCCAGGTCTTTCTCAAGAGAAACTCGTACAATTATACGTAGTCTTAAGTGGCAGTAAAAAAAAACAACACATTCCCCCTCCCCTTGTGCAATCTTGCGCAAGCTGAGAACAAAGTAGACATCGACCTCTATTTCTGGCCCGCTCTGGAGACAGTTGGGCATTCTATTATTCTGTCCTGATCACCTCATTGAGACGTCTCATCGACTTGATAAGGTGCTATATCAAACGCAAGGATAGTTGCTGTTATTATTAGTGGTGATGTTTTAGACACTCTTCAGAGTTTGTGCAGTCAGCACAAATCCACGTTTACATTTTTTGGGGTTGAAGAGAGGATTTAATTTTGTTTCTCGACCATTTGTAAATTTGTGATTTTTCTCTGAATGCTCTATATTAAAGTACCACTGCGCATTATAGAAAGTTAGAACCATCATCAATGCAAAGCAGAATATAATTTGACATCATCTCCTTTTCTTGGGTAGTTGTGGAGACGCCAATTCTTTCCACCTTTTAGATAAGAATTTGGTGCGTGTGGAGTGGGTCAAAGGAGAAAATAATGGTATATAACAGTAGTGACTTGCATTCATACAATAATAATACTTGCATTTGATATAATGCTTGTCATGTCTTCTAGAAGTCTCAAAGTGCTTCACAGACTATACTGTAAAGTGAATTGATTATAATTTGTAGGTGAAACGCGGCAGCCAAGAGCGCACAGCAGCGTCCCCACAAACAGTCGTGTATTGAAATGACCAATTTTATTATTGGTTTTTTTGAGGGATTATTATTGGGCGCGTGTGTGTATGGAGTAAGGAAACTTGCCCAAGGTTTCACCCTGACCTGCCTGGATTCGAACATGGGTCTTGGGCGGATAAATGGAATTAGGATAGAAGATCAGCCATGACCATATTAAATGGCGGGGTTAGCTTGAGTGGCTGAATGGACTATTTCTGCTCATTTCTTATGTTCTTATTTACAGTCAAGTACTTGTAAATACAATGATCATCACTCTTCTTCATGATTCAGTTGTTTGTCAGAGAAAGATACACAAGAGGGTAACAGGAGTTTAGTTCCTCTTACGCAGAGTAGTGGTCCCGGAGCACTTAAACTGTTGTGTAAATGTTCAACAAGTTTTTTGTGCTGGACTTGCCCATTTCAACTGCCCGAGTGTAATAAATGAACGCTCATATTTTTGACGGTGAAAGCTGCCTCGGCATTTAATGCCGAACATTGATACAGCACCATCTAGCAGTTATGTTGTGTATATACCCTTGGGTGGCACAGCAACACAAAGCACTATTTATAACTTATAATGTGATGTCTTAAATTCTAATTACCCTGGGATGTCCAAGTGCTGCTATATTTATTATTGAGCAAAATAGCAACAAGTCTTATCTTTTCAACAACCGGTCAATTGTCACATTACGATGGTACAATTAGTATCTGTGGATATATTTTGTATAAATAAATGTTACTTCTGAAGTCTTGCAGTGCTGCATAGAGGGTCATTGGATGAAAATTGTGTGCCTGGTTTAATTTTCAAGTGGTTGAGATGAACTTGAATGAACAATGCATTATATATTAATCAAACTTTTAACCCATAAATCTTTTTGAAGTCTTTTTTTCTCTCTTTTGGTGTTCTGAATGGAATGCTGATTGCCGTGAAATTAGATAAACTGTTTAAAATGATAACAGACAGCCCTTTTGGGTACATATATAACCTCTAATTTTTTTCAACAAAACCACTAATGGGGTATATAATAATCCTTTTGTTTGATATAGTGCCATATCATGTCTTCGAGACATCTCGAAGCCCTTCACAGAATATATACTGTAAAGTATAGTGATTGTACCATTTTGTTGGGGAATGTTTTACTCACCAAGCCATGCATCATAGAGTAACTGTGCCAAAGGCATTGGGTTTGCAACCTGCTCTCGGACCTCTGCCGTCGCTTGTCTGAATAACCATTCACACGATGCAGTTGCAATTGCCATCAGACGATTCAGTCAATTTTCGTTCCATTCTTATGGTGAAACAGTAGGGCCAGCAGATGCCCTTTTTCAATGACACCGATAAGACTGGTAGCCGGGGAATCGAACCTTTGTCCCCATACTGCAGTGTTCTGTGCGACCACAAATTGATGCTCCAACGTCGCCGCTTCCAATCTTCCCAGTACAAATTAGCATAATTAAAATGACAATAATTTTTTTAATGAAAATCATCCGTAAACAATTCGAGAGATGCCTTTTGAGAGAACTCTGTAACCTTTTAATCATTTAGATTAGTTTGCGAACTTCAGGCTATTGCGACTTAATATTGGGTTCGGTAAATTTAGAGCGCAGTGTATTGTGTTGGCGAGGTATATTACACAGGATGTTTCTACAATCGTGCATTTTTGTTTTGTTGTCGTATTTAAAATCCCCCAATGATAGTAATAATTTGGCCTCTCAATTTGGTCACGGCTTTTGGTGGGACGCTACTGTGCGTATTCGGCTGTGGCGGTTACAGTTTGGAAAAGGGAAGGGTTTTGGCCAACAATCGTCCAAATAAATTGATCATTTCACATCATGGCTGTTTATTGGAACTTGCTAGTGCAAGTATAGTACTTAACAATAATATATGTGGAGTCTGTAGAGTGTTGATGAGAGCACTCGCCTCGCAATCAGGAGGACCTGGGTTTGATCCCTGGGTGGGGCAAATGTTACCTTACTCCGCTCACATGCCTGTTTACCTCTGTAAGTAGGAATCCCGTTATTAGTTGATTGGTGGAATAGCTTTTCTAGGGGTAATACTCGCTTAATTTTTTTTCAAAACGTGATCCCTGATCCACGCCTAATAATCATACAAATAATATCCCAATAATAAAATTGGTCATTTCAATCCATGACTGTTTGTGGGATGCTGCTGTGCACAATTGGCTGTGTTTCGCCCACAAAATATACAGTGTACAGTCAATATACTTTGTAGTGTATTCTGTTGAAGCACTTTGAGACGCCTCGAAGATGTGAAAGCAGCTATATCAAAAGCGAGGATCATTATTATTATATTGTATTATGTCCTTCATCAGAAATTCATGGCGTCAATATGTTGTGAGGGATTCTGTTTGGTTGCTTCAATGGACTTATTTTCACCGACTGTACACTTCTTCTGCAGAATCCTCATCAGATGATGAATTTTTCGGATTATACGCCTGGTAGAGGTTCTTTTCAACAGCAGCAACAACAACAGCAACAACAACAGCAGCAGCATCAACAACAGCAACAACAACGACGACAGCCGCCACCTTTAATGGGAGCTCACAGGCATCCTTCTCCATCACAGTTTCCCATTCGTCCCCAACAGGGGCAGCAGCAACATCAGCAACATCCACCACCACCACAACAACAATCACCACAACAACAACAACAGCAGCAGCCACCACAGCAACAACATCAACAACAACATCAGCAGCAAAATTCAGAAACGTCTAATTTGAATCAACCAGGGCTACCAACGCAGCAACACAAAAACATCCATATAAACCCTCATTTCCGAGGCCCGGTGGTGTCCCCGGTACAAGGTGAGAGCTTCAGACTGTCGTGGAAGTTGAGTACAAGCGGAGCTCCTGTAGCTTAGTGGTTAGAGCACTTGCCTTACAAGCGTGAGAGCTGTAGTTCGAATCCAGGCAGGTCAGAGACGGGGCATAACCTTGGGCAAGTTTCCTTACTCCACACACACCACACACACATGCGCGCCTAGTAATAATCGGTCAAAAAAAACACGATAATACAAATTGGTCATTTAAATCCACGACTGTTTGTGGGGTCCCTGTTGTGCGCAATTGGCTGCCACATTTCGTCCGCAAATATACAGTCAATTCACTTTACAGTATATTCTATGAAGCGCTTTGAGACGTCTAGAAGACATGAAAAGCACTGTATCAAATGTATGGATTACTGTTATATATTATTAAAATGGTTAACAAATTTGTGCTGAGCCTTGCAGATCAAGAAAGTGCCCCCTTTGGCTTCTGCCTGAGTTATAGCTGATCTGAGCTCAGGAGTGCAGGCAATGGGGTTTGTTACATTGACCTAATTTAACGTTTCCATTCTTGATTGCGAGAATGGATGCTTGGGGGGGGGGGGGGGGGGGTTAAGATTGGGATCAGATGGGATGCAGCCCTTAATCCCCCCTTCCACTGTTGTTTGTTGTCTGCTGACATTCACTGTCTGGGTGACACTTGAAGAATGACAACCTTAGGCGAGTTACTGGAGATATCTTCATAGATAACCTTGCACAGTGACTGCTGTTAGACAAGTCTTCCTTTCTGAATTGGGTATGGATGGGTGGAGAAAAGTGAGCAAGACACATTAAACAATGATCATTGTGGTACAGTTTTAGATCTGTTCTGCCCAGGATATTTCAGAAATCCTGAAATTCGGATTTACAATTTTCCAATTTGTTTCTTTAAAATCTCGTGTTTTGAGACATTTTCATCTTGCTTTTAGCCACTCTGCCCCCCAACCTCTGGAACTCCATCGCACAGTCCCTCCACTTCGCCACCCCCCCCTGACCTCCTTCAAGTCTCGCCTCAAGACTCTCGTCTTCGATGGACCCATTGACAACTCCTAATCCCCCCACTCCCCCCCACCCACCCCATCTCCCATCTTGTGTCTGACACAGTGACTATCCAGCGACTTGGGACGTCCTCCTACAAGTGTAATTTTGTTGTTGTTTAATATTTGTTGGCAAAGCAGTGCGCTTTATTTATCAAGTAGTTTTAATGAGTCCACTCAACGGAATTGTAAACAAAGTTATTGGTTAACTTTTTAATGCTTATGTCAACATTTTCACATCCTAAAATCTGTTCACTTAACCGGGTTGTGACGGGATCAGGCAATGTTTAATTGAAAGTTCTCAAAACATCCAAACTCTGGTCAGGTGGACGTAACTAGCACAGGTATAGGGCGCGGTTGATTTTCTCCAAAAGCAGTTTAATTAACATTCTTGCTGCTTGTACGCAAGGTATTTTCTTTTTCTGACAAAAAATAGAGAGAGAGAGAAAACGAGCGAGCAAGGGCTGTTAATTTACTCTTTAAGTGCAATGTAAAGCCTTTTAAGCTTAGGCTGTTGAATTTCATGCAGTGTGTATGCTTGAATCTTTTGAAAGGTCAGAACACAAAGGTAACAATCCGTTTTTTTCCCCCTCTCTCTCTCATTGTAATTGCAGTGTCCTTGATGCCTACTCCAAGCCAGCCCAGGCCTGCTGTGGGTCCCCAGAGATTCCTCGTGAGTAGCAGCTGCTTCGCTTTGTATTGCAATATTGATTGTAAAGTAGCATTAACATAGTAATTAAACACCAGCAAAGCTAAATAAAGTTTTGGGAATCTGTAAACATTGTTGGTTGTCTGCACAGCTGGAAATGTTTGATATGAGCTTTGCGCTGTGATAGGTTTGGTGATTTTACTGTAAGCTGTACAAATGTGAAAGTGACTGGGGATGGCAGCAGGGAACATCATAAGATTTTTTTTAAAAAAACCTATTAAAATAAATGAGGCAGAATTTGCTTTATGAATTTGCCGCTTTATTTTAGTGTCGGGATCAGAGGTCTTGATTAAATTGCATATATTAATTTATTTCCTTTTTTCTCTCTCTCTCTCTCTGAATGGTTCTTTTTTTTCTCTCTCCTCCAACCTATATCACTTTTAGATTTGGTCTTTTAGTGGCAATATTGAAAAAAAGATTAATGGGTACATAAGTGGATTACTCATCAATCCAGACAAAACCAGTGTTTGAACACTGAAATTCCATTGAGTTGTTAAAAGACGGTTAGTGGCACTGTACTGCGAAAGGCATTAGCATTCTTTTCACTCTTTTATATCGTATACACCACGTATAAGTCCCCCAAATTGGAGAAGGTAGCTGGTAGAGCGACAATAACGGGGAGATCAGCGTTGCGGGCGAACGTATAATCGAGACTGAGATAAAAGCAGATCAAGTCAGAGGGAATCAGTGATATAATGTAGTTATTATGAAGAGCTACGGAGAGCGGCATTGTAGTCTGCAGGGGTACAAGACATCAGGTGGTGATGATTGACACTTCTTGGGTAGAGCTTCTCATCGCAGTTTATGCAAATGGAATCCGAACAAGGGCGGTGAAGCAAATTACATTTCATTCAGGTTATAAACCTCACTAAAATGAGGCCTGGGCGGTGTTCTGAGCGGTTTAAAGCTTTCATCGTGAGCGTCTTGTGTTTTCAAGCCATGTCTTGGAAAGAAAGCTATGTAATTATAACCTTTATAGGTGGTAAAGGAATGATGGGCATTTCCTCTCATCATATCTTGGGCAGAGGAGAGCAGATGCAGTGTTAGATACCACCAGCTGTCAAATACTGTCAGACTGGCGTATACAGTGCACAATTTAAAATGCAGGTGACATAATACCAAGCAACTTCCATTTGCCACCAGGCATCTGATTAATCGTGATTAGCATACATTATCATACTATCAAATTTAATCATATCTGTGTGTTTCCTTCCATCTGCAGTAGCTGAGAGAGTAGCTGTGCAGTGTGGGATTTGTCTTTGATACAAACAAAAAATATATTGGGGTAGATTGGTAAATACCTTTTCAGGAACGGTCCAAAAATATGTTGGTTGTGTAAACTTTTAATACTTGCAAAAATTTAGGCTTTCTATATTTTAAGTGTGAGTATATGGGTACGGCTCATCAATTTCAACAGTTTTTTTTATCATGGATAAAAATATGAGATTTGTAAATAGCGAATCCTAGATGTGTTGTAGCTGATCTTTTGCCTTCGTGTCAGCAACAAAGTCAAGTTCCGCTAGGTTTATTCAGCTACTGGGATGTGGTGAAATAATCCCCAAATACCTGTTTTATTTTGTATGTGCGTATATCAGCTCAGAGTCAAACGCTTCTGTACTCAAGCCCTTCTATAATTCATTGTCTAGGCTGACACTCCGATGTATTGCTGGGATGACCTGCAATCTAGGTGGTGCCATCCTTCAAATGAGGCATGGGACGTCCTCCCAACATTAGCAATTGAATATTGTTGTGTGCAAATCAGTTGCTGTGTTTTCCCCCCATGGCGTACACAGTCACTCCACTTTGCAATAAGTCCTGTGAAGCATTTCCCACCGTGAAAGGCACTATATCAAATACAATAAAAGCTTGGTTATCCGGCATCTAACCAACCGGAACGCTCAACCAACCGGTAACTCCCAATACAATTCACCATTCCAGCAACCGGATCTCATACCGGAGCCATCTGGCACATTTCCGGTATGATCACTTTGCGCATGCGTGCGCATGTGCACACTTATTAAACTTACCGAACGTGATTTTACCGAGTGTTCTGGAATGCTTTACTGGTATGTATCCATACAATATTCTGTTTTTATTTAGTCTATTATTAATATGGTATGTCTTAAAATAAGCTAACTTTTTGTATAGGATTTTTGGCAACTTGCCGCTCGAATATCCAGCATATTTGATTAACCGGCACCGGTCAGGTCCTGAGGGTGACGGATAACCAAGCTTTTACTGTACAACAATTCTTTTTAATAGCATGTATGTTTTCAAAAAATTCCTACTCTAAATAGAGTCCGGGAAAATATCAGTAATCAGCAACTTTTCTCTGAGGGGGAGAAAAAGTAAAAATTTAATTCCAGGAATCTAGAACAAAACCAAACCTGGAGAAACTTAACTGGACAATTGGTTCTGAAAGAGTCAACTGGGGTTTACGTACTGGGAAGAAAGGGTCACACTAAAGTATTAACCTGTTTTTATATTATGAAATATTTATCCATTTGCAACGGCAACCTTGAGCGTAAAACAACATTCGTTTCCGCCTGTACTTTTATCCGTCAGTAAACTAATCCTTGTCACACCGGGAGGATGTCTCAAAGCACTTACTGGATGTACTGTAATGTGTAGTGACACTGTTACACATTAATATTATATTTTATTAAGTCTTATACAAGCATTGAGGTGTTTTATGCTGGGAATCAAAAACATTCAATTTCTTTCAGGCATAATGTCTAACATGTAGTCTAGCATAGTTTCATTGTGTGAAGCTCTGATTCAGTGTCTTGGCTTTGATTTCTAAGAGCATTTGATATATTTTGTTCTTTAAAAGGGATAGTATAGTCACAATGGGCTGAATGGCCTCCTTCAATGCTGTAAACTTCTATGGTGCTACATAAGGGGGAAACATCACAAAGCACTTCACAGGATTTACTGTCAAGTCTAGTGACTGTATATTAGCAGATGTATTTTAACATTTTACAAAGTATCTGTATTTGGATTGTTGGAAGAAGTCTAGCTTTATAGATTTAGGCATTCCATTTAAAATTTACAATGTTTAACTTCCACATTTTATTCCTTGATTAGCTCATCTTGAAAGTGAGGATGATTATTCTAGTAGGAAGACTATATATACTGTGTGTGTATATATAATATATATATCTATACTGTCTATATTTCAGACTTCTGAACTTCCTGGTTTCAGCAATGTTGTAATAAATTATTGCTCGAGTCCTAAAAGCGGTTGTATCTAAAGATCCAAATTGCATTGAATTAACATTTGGAAAGATAGGCTTGTTGTTCTTGACTGTTTTCCAAATGTGATCTGAAATGCTTAAGGAATCGATTTGCGCATTTGTATGTTTTTAAAATAAAATAAAAAATAGAGCCTTGTAAATACACTTGCTGCTTTAACTGTGGAAATGGAACGAATTGTCTCTATGGGGTTAACGACTGCTGGAGTATACAGCCACTGTGAATGTAAAGAGATAGGCGTACAGGGTTATTCATGACATCTTTTTCTTCTGGTGAGCTTTTGATACTGTCACTTCTGGTGTGGAAGATAAGGGGATCTATATCCAGTAACTCAAGTACCTTTGCGGTGTATTGTAATCATAATGCAGGTTGTATAGCAGTCATTTAATTTACTTAGATTTTGCCTTTTTTCCCCCGAACGGTGACAGTCAGTTGAATTAACTTGTGTTCACTGGCTATATCAGATTGATTTCCACATATAACTATTTTACATTTTAAGTAGGATTAATAATAAATGCCGGCTTTGAAGACCGACACCATTAATTTGTTGAACAATTCACAAGATTTCCAACAATATTGCTGAGGTATTTAATTAAGGGTTTTTGTGACGATATGGCTGAACCCATTGAGCAAGCTGATAAGTGGTACAATAGCCATTTGATCTTCTGGGTTAGTTATATCATCTTTCAGTAGTTGATTAACTTTTTTGTTGAGCACCTTATGTGAAGTTTTAGCTGTTTTACCATTGTTAAGCAAGTGCCATCCTTCCATATGAAAAGATGGATTACTGTTGATAACATCACATAATTAACGCAAGGTGGAGAAGGGAAAGGCGCAATTTGTATAAGGATCATATGCCAACGAAGGTTAATTTCTTAACTGGAAAAGGGTATTTGAAAGGATAAAATGTGAAAGCGAAGTGCCTTCCTATTCTGCAAGAGGATTAAAACGGTTTTATCTTGCTTATTTTCTTTGAGAGAGGAGATCAAAACCTTGTGTGTGTGCCTAATAATATGTGAATATAATGCCTGATGAACCATTCACATTGTATATTGAATTGATCCTCATAGGTTCTTGAGGAAGTGAGCTAAACAAGTAAATAAATGGCTGATCTAACGGATAGAGAAGCAATTAATTAACCCACTCTCTGCTTGCACCAAAATCCATTCCTAGGAAGCCCTCACAATTACTTAAAACTTTTTTTAGAAAAAAAAGTATATCTGTAATTGAAACTGTCATCCTGGTAAATTGAGATGGTCAAGCTTCTAAATTGAGTCAAATTGTTAAGGTCTATGCTTACGTACAGTGTCTTTTTGGGGAAGCAAATTGATAAATTAGTGACCCCCATCTCCCCACCCCGCATACCCCGCCGGGTGCAATCAATTGGTTTGTGCTAAGACTTAGACTAATTGATGATGGGTTGTCAGATGTTGAGAATTTGACTGGATCTGCAATAAAATGATTTACGAGATGCTAGAATTTCTGATCATTATTTTCCTTCTGACTCTGTATTGTTTCATTATCCAGGGTCCTCCAGAATTTCAGCCACCTATTCCGGTTCCCGGTAACTTTAATCAGCCGCCCAGGTTACCCCTTCAGGAGCCTTGGCGAGGACCACACCCTCAAGACAGAGAACCGTTCTTCATGGGTGGTAAGGCTTTCTGCAAGTTCTATGGATTTATACTCTTAAGTTGTAAACTAGCAGGGGTAGACTTGGAACGTAATTCATGGAAGTGCAAATTTTGAAACCAATTACTGATTGTTAAAATGAGATAAACTGCTGACATAAATATAATGATAATGTTTCTGGCATTTGATATTGTGCTCTTTCGTGTCGTCGAGACGTTTTGAAGTGCTTTGCAGAATATATTCTAAATTGGATCAATTTGTATATTTGGTGAGCGACACATAAATCTGTTAAACCAACACGGAGAGAGGTGAAGAGCTCAATGACTTGCTCTTGTTCTTCTATTTGACATTTTGTCCCGCAATTAAATGTCTCGATCGTGATAACTGATGGTTGATGTGGTGATTAAAAGAGACCTTAACTTAGTCCAGTCGATCAGAGCCTTAACGCAGCATTTTGAATTTACAGAACCGCGGTTTCAAGGACAACACATGTTTCAGCAGCGCAGCCCTCCTCCCCCACTCATGAACAACCATCCCATGCCTCTCCAACCTCCCATGGTGTACAACCATCCAGGGCCAGGCTTCAACCAGCAACAGCAGCATTTATTTCCGAGGGAGGCACCAGTAAGGACTAACCTGCAACCACAAGGCCCCATGGGCATGCCGCCCTTTAACCAGCCGGGTCCGTTGAACCCCAGGCCGTTCATCCCCCCAAGACATCAGTTCCCACAAGGGCCCGGGCAGCCATTCCCGCCGTCACCTCTCCTTCAAGCAAACATGCAGGTAATGAGCGCAGTATTTAGCACTTAAAGCACCGATTGGCTCGAGTGTAGAATCCCAGCCAAAGCTGTTGGAAGTTAATGGGCAGCAAAAAAAGGTTAGATGCCTACTGTCTAGATGTTGTACAGAAACTTGTTCCAGCTAAGTGTTAAGTGGTTGGAGCTAATGGTTCTTATATACACTGTATGTATGTGTTGGTAGATGTAGCCTGGAAATTCTAAGCCGCAGTAAATTAATCAGACCGTTTCCTTTTTGCCCTGCATAGATGTATTATGGATGGGCTTTCAGCCTCTCTGCCCCCACACTCTGGAACTCCATCCCACAGTCCCTTCGCCTAGCTCCCTCTGTCGCCTCCTTCAAGGCCGGTCTCAAGACCCTCCTCTTCGATCGTGCCTTCTGCCCCCCTCCCAACTCTCTCCCTGCCCTCCTAACTCTCTCCCTCCCCCCCACCCCATCCTGCCTCTCTCCCTTGCTCGGGTCCCGACCTGAGTGTTCAGCAGCTTGGTACGTCCTCCAGACGTGAAAGGCGCTCTATAAATGTAATTTTGTTGCAGATGTTTGCGCTTGTTTGAGCCAACAACATGCGTCGATCTAATTTTATTAGTGGCTTGTGTTTAATGAAATGACACCCTATGTTGTTTCTGTGGGTCAAAGAAATATTAGTTATTGGTTACTGGGGGTTGGTTCATTGATGTTGTTTAACTGTAATATTTGCAGATACAATCCCTCACTCTCACCCGCACCGACTTGCCTACTGTCTAATTTCCTGAAGTTGTTTTTGTGTTCAGTTAGTCTGGGATTGGTTTGTCAGAGCGAAGGGTTGGGAGCGCCCTCTACTGTTTGTGACATACAAAAATCACCAGTTTAATGTTAAAATGCGTCCAATCAAGGAACAGTTTTTCATAGCAATAGCCCCACTCACTGTCTGTAGTGGATTGCAAGAACTAAGGGTTTAAGCTTTTCGGCAGCATCCTGTTCTGTGTAGTCGAGTTGTCAGTATCGGCCTCTAATAGGATTTCAAAATTATAATCGCTTATTGCTAAACCCACTGCGTGGAATACCAACTGAAATTTATCTTTAATTGCAGGAACTTAACCCTTTGAAAACTGTGGTAAAATTTCCCAACACTAATATTTGCAAACGAGCCAGTCAGAATTATGTTTGCAGGTGTATTTGTGAAAAAGTTTTATCTTTTGGTTTGATTACAGCGTTATTTATTTTTATGGATTCTGCCTCAAAACTAATTGTTGCATTTCTTTTGTGTTATTATATGACGGTCATCTTTGCGAAATTGGCAATAAACTTATAAATGTCATAAAAAGAAGCCGTTTTATTTTGTAAACATTTATCAAAAATGAAGCAGATACTTATAACAGGAGTGATTGGATTGAGAACGAGATCTAACTGGCTTGAAATGGAGGGAGGGCTGGGATTTGAATTTGATTGATTTCACTTTCCCGCTGCACACACACATACACATTTCCATCGGTAGATAATACAAACATGAATTCAGATGTAAAGTATATAATAATCCTTGCACCTGACAGCGTCTTATTAAGCCGTTGCTCTGTCTCAAAGCGCTTCACAGGATAGACTGTAAAGTCATATGATTGTGAGTGTTTTATGGGCAAAAATGTATGTCTCTAACTATCACTTCTGGCTTCAGAAGAGAGTTATAAATTGATTCTTTGTTAAAAAAAAAGAAACAGGTTATATTTGTGTACAGATTCATGTTGCTATAAGTGTGAGAATTTTATTGCTGTTTCCAAGAAATAGTCCCGGTTTGAAAATATTCTATAATAATAATACTTGCATTTGTTATAGCGCCTTGTCACGTTGTTGATGCATCTGTCTGAAAGCGCTTCACCGAATATGTTGTGTATTTTGTGGAAGAACCACAGCCAATTACGAACAGTGGGGTCCCACAATCATTCGGGGGGCTATATGATGAAACTTTTTTTGGGGACGGAATATTACACCTGGAAAGTGATCTGCCAATCGATTAACAACTGGGTTCCTACTCACTGTTAGGTTTGCAGGGGCATATGGATTAAGGAAACATGCCTAAAGTTTTGGCCGGCTGGGTATCGAACCTGGGTCCTCTTGCAAGGCGAGTATGCTAACCACTACGCTTACGGGATTCCACAAGTATCTACTCGCTCTCAGTGGTAACCACTTGGTTTCCTTGTAAGCTGGGTTTGGTTTATGTGATTACGTGGAGCTCCTGTAGCTCAGTGGTTAGAGCACTCACCTTACAAGCGTGAGACCTGTGTTCAAATCCAGGCAGATCAGGGCATAACCTTGGGCAAGTTTCCTTACTCCAGGATACACATACACATGCCCAATAATAATACCTAAAAAAAAAACACAATAATAAAATTGGTCATTTCAATCCATGACTGCTTGTGGGGGACGCTGCTGTGCATAATTGGCTGCCGTGTTTCTCCCACAAGTAAACAGTCAATTCACTTTACAGTATATTCTGTGAAGCACTTTGAGATGTCTAGACACAAAAAACGCTATATCAAATGCAAGGATTATTATTATTATATTCCAACCCTGTAAAGATGAAGTTTGTAAATGGCAAAGTGTATTGATTAGTCTGTAACCCCCTCACTGATATACGTTTCTATCTTGTAGCCCCCCATGCCGTTGCAGCCACCGCCACCGCCCAATCACTGTTCCCCTCAGCCTATCATTCCTAACGCTCCCCAGCAATTCAGGCCTCACTTACAGATGCCGCCAACATCTGTGAATGATAATCGACTGCAGCATCCTCAGCGGCAAAGTGGTATGAAGTTAAGACATGTAAGCACTTTTTACTTAATATACATTATACATATATATATATATATAATATATACACACACACGTGAAGCTTTTTAAAATGACATTTTATTTGAATGTTTTATGTAAGAGGTCGAGAGTTTCTGCAGTGTGTTGAACGAAGCTTGGCGGTTGGGCATGCAGAATATATACCAAAGATATTTGTGTGTGTGTGTGTGCAATAAAAAAAAACACATGGTCTCCAGGGCGGTGTATCAACTGAAGGCAGGCGCACAACAAACCTTGCCATCACACTCTGTGTAAACTGTCAGTTGAGGCTATTGTTCTGCTGATATCTATTGCTTGCGTGACAAAAGGGGACTGAGCGTTTCTGGTAATTTGCCAGTCAATCAGGCTCCCCCAGAATGAAGTTTGGTGGCATCAAATGCCGAACGTATAATGAGAATTCTAAACTTGACGCACGGTCAAATGTGACAAATAAAAAAAAATAAAAAATCGATACCGGCTTGGTGCCAAGGATCCACTCTGGCTGCATATTCTTTATGCTGTATAAGATTGCGTGTACACGTTCTACAAAGGCAACACACTCGAAACCTGCAACGACTCAATTGAGATCTGAAACGCGAACATAGATTCATATTACTGTAGTAGTAATAATAACTCTTGATACAATGCCTATTCACGTCTTCGAAGCGTCTCAAAGTGCTTTGCTGGATAAAGTATAAAATAAATTGACTGTTTTATGGCCTAAACAAGGCAGCCAATTGCGAACAGCATTGTCCCATGAACTCTCACGGAATGTAGTGGCCAATATATTATTATTTATTAATATTAATGAACGGGTTATTATCTAATGAACTTTCATCAGATCTTTTGTTGAATGATTTGTACCCAGCAGTTTGCCATATAGCAAAATGGCTTTCTTTCAGATGCAAAGTCATTTCCTGTGAAATTTTTAGCATATTGTGTTTTTTTTGTGAATTTCAGATTTTCCAGAGTTTTGAGTTTTCTTTATCTCACCTACTGAATTACACGCTACCTGTGAGTTGCTTTACCAAGTCACTAAACACCTGCACTTGTTTTAACTCAAAATTTAAGCACGTCATTTTTCAAATATATGAATAATGTAATAATCCTTGCATTTAATAATAGTTCCTTATCTTGTTGTCGAGACGTCCTAAAGCTCCTAACAGGATGTAAAGTGGTGTGAGTGTGTGTTTTAGGGGGCAAATCTGGCAGCCAATTTGTGCACAGCAATATCCCACAAATGGCTCTAAAGTTATCGACCAATTTTATTCGGAGGATTGGAACGTTAGAAATGGGAATTGAAAATTTGCGGTGTATGTAACTTGTTTTAAAAAGCTCTCTTTGGGACCTTTTATTTTACATGAAAGAGGCCACAAGTTAACTTGGCCTAACCATCTCGAAGGATTCTTTTTATTAATTAGCTTAGAATTTGGATACTGTATAGAACTTGGTAATTGAATTGAGAAAAGTAAAGAATCTTAATTGGATGAACAAGTTAGAGGCTGAGAGAAATTTGACAGACTGATAGTGATTGCCGTGCTAGCTCTGGGCTATAATTTGTGCCAGCAGGAATTGCTGCACTTTAGGCATCTGATAAAAAAAGGTCTGCTGTATTAGCGAAGTAACAACAGCTAGTATTTGATAAACTGAAGTCAAAAACAGAATTGGTGGCAAAAGTGGTGCAATTATTAATAGATTGCGCCCATGCCGTTTGTTGTTTGTAGCAACCAGCAGTATTGGTGGAAACTTAACGGGTATTGATATGACTTGAGATTCTTGGCTTTGGCAGCACAAGATCCACCAGCAGGTGTTGGCTCTGGTGCCTGCAAGCACGCTGAGGTAGACAATATAAAGCCATCAGTAAACAACACTATGAATTCCACGGTTAAGCTTTCCCCCGCGCTCACTTGGAACAGCAAGTTTTATCGAGTCAACGCGAGGCAGTTCTTTTGTAGTAGAGTTTTCCCCTTTTGTCCGTAAGGATGGCAGTTTAAAAAAAAAGTAATCGTCACATTTGGCGTCGCACTTTTCATGTCAGGAGGACGTCCCAAAGTCTCAGATATACCGTAAAGCACCGCAACTATCTTTGTAGGCGAAAAATAGCATCTGAAATGGTGGTAGAAAATCACTTATTCTTATTCTCACTATGTTTCGTCCACAAACTATACAGTCAGCTTGCTTTACAGTATATTCTGTGAAGCGCTTTGAGACGTCTCGCAGACATGATATGGGCCTATGTCAAATGCAAGGATTATTATTATTATTATTGTTATCAATGGTTTACGGACTGTGAACCACAGCTTTCCCCAACCAAGTCCAACGACCACAGTTAATTTCTGAGCAGTGAGAACAAGTCAGTGATATGCTGCTAGCATTTTAGTTGCTTTTTTTCCCAGGGTGATCTGATAAGAACCAATCTGTATTTTTCAAAGACTGGACACTGAACACATCCAATCCACCACAGACTAAATTTACAAGTGCGATTATGAATTTTTTGTTGAATGACAGACAGACATCTAATTGGATAAAAAAATGTTACCACTTGAGAAAGATTATTGGTGGTTCATCTCCCAAATTTAGACATTGAAAGTGATACTTTCCGAGGTTATTTTCTTGAGGGTAGTTTTAAATATTTGTATGGTTGGTTAATTATTGCTCAATTTCCAAACCAAAGTCGAGTGTCCGTCCTGTGATAAATTGCTAACTATCAAGACAGATCTGTTGATTGTATTATGCCTTTAACCCAGGTTATGAATGACTCGCCAAACACTAACCCGCCGCTCCCGAGTGAAATGCACAAACGTCCTTGTGTCTGCACTAACCCGATCCAAATTAATATTGTTACCAAAAGCCTGCTTGGGAATAGCCCTGACCAAAAAGTTACAGAAGTCGCCAATTAGATTGGTCGTGTGAGGTTGCTTGTCACAAAAACTAAATCCATCTCAAAGCTTTCTTTAGTTGTTTTTAAAATGTACCAAAAAGGATGGTATAGATATATGCATTATGGCATTCTTAAATTTAAATTGCTAGATTGAATTGAAGATTGATTATATATTTTTAAAATCTTGAGGGTGGTCCCTGCGCCCAGAATAAAACTTGGATATAATGCCTACTTTAAGTATAAATTGAAGTTTGCTCCAGCTGCCATTAGAATATTTTGCAGTTCACCCGAAGCGAATTTTATTACTTCCTTTAGGTAGCCTTCCCACCCCCTTTTTCCCCAAATAGCTATGCTAAGTAGGTTTAATGTTAATTCAACATTAAAAAAAATCTAACCAACCCAAACTGTATACTATTACTGTGAGATTATGGTCTAACATAATTGGTTTCACCTGAAATGTAGAAAATATGTACCAAAAAATCATTTTTTTTTAACCATTGGTGCAGTTAAGGCAATTTGTATTCAATTTGTATTAGCGCCACTGGTTTAGGAAAGGGAAGCCCTGGGCTCCAGCATTTAATCCACAGACCACACCTGGAGGGGATGTCAATGTTGAGAGAGGATTGGATTCAGCTGTTGTTTCCTTTACAATTTTTTTTTAGCAAATAGTCTTCCCATCTCTCTGCCAAAGACATGCACGTGAATACAGCCATTTAGTTGATGTTTTGGAGGTTGTTATGGTTCCTTTGGAGCACGACCTTGGAAGTGGTGGGGTGGGATAAAATAAGTCACAACATTTTCAGGAAAGGATTAGGTGTGTGGGTTGTGGGGGTGGGGGCATCAAGAGAGAGAAAGACAATTGATGAGGAAAAAAAACATAATGCTGTCTTTATTATTTGCAGAATGTGCCCGGGCCGCCAAACCTGAATAAGCTACCAAATCAGTTCCAAGCTTCTCAGCGGAACAGCAACCTGCGGGAATTGCCCGTGGCTCCTCACAACGCTGGAGTGAGGCAGCACCGACCCATGTCAGCTCCTCCGGCTCAACCGTTGTCTACTTCCTGGGCCAAACCCATCACTCCCACTCCAGCGGCTCCCCGAATGAAACAGCCCGGGCCACCACCTGCTCAAATCGCACCCAGTGTCAACGTACCACAGAAACCCCCAAAACAGAAACCGCAGGATCCTGTGGCAGCAGAGGTCAGTATATTTTTTTCTCTCCCCCCCCCCCCCCCCCCACTCCCCCGCCCAGTGCCTTTAAGCGCTTTGAAATGTTGCCCCAAGTGAAGGGTGTCAGTTGATTGCTAGTTGTCAGTGTTGTGGTAAAATTCAGTCACACAAGCGTGTTTTTTTGGGGGAAGATTGGATAGAGAGAAAATGAGAGAAGGATGGAGGGAATCCTGCTGATATTTTTCATAAATTCTTTTTGGTAGAACTAGCGAAATTATAATATAATGGCCGTTATATAATGGTTGCAAAATAAAAATAATACTTGTATTTGATATAGCACTTTTCAGATCTTATCGATGTCTCAAAGCACTTCACAGAACATACTGTAAAGTGAATTGACTGTATACTTGTGGGCGAAACAATTGCGCACAGCAGCGTCCCTACAAACAGTCGTGGATTGAAATGACCAATTTTTATTATTGTGTTGTATTTTTGGACAGATTATTCAATGTTTCGTCTTAACAGAATGTACCATAACCTAGAGATCAAGATTTTAAGGTTTACCATTTAGGCTTACGGTTTCATCAGAGTGTTTTGTTTATTAGCTGACCTGTGCTTTTTTGCTGTGACGTTTGACAGGATGGCTTTATTAATATTAATGTTTTTTTTAATGGCCACATTAAATTTTGTTAATAGGGTGATCATTTAAATTGCATACTTCAGCACATAATCAGTGGAGTCTTGGCAGCTTGAATAGTGTACACAATCAGTAGACAAAGTAGCTTTATCCCTGTTAAGTAGCCAGTTCCCACGAGCTGTCTTATCCCAAAGGAGAATGTCTACCGGGGAGCCGTGTAATAAAAGGTAAGCGTTTAATTGCTGGTATCTTGAAACTGAGCAGGTTGTATTCTTGGGTATGATCCCAGAATGGGAGTATCTCAAGTCTATTCTAATATATTGTGGTTTTTATTTACCTGAGAAAACAAATTTCAGCCTTTTGTAATGGATGAAAGCTGCGTTTCATTCAGAAAAAAAACTAAAATCCGCCTTTGTTTTTTTTAAATCGCATTGCGTTCAATCGCGGTCCTGGCATTCTTCCTATTTGTGAATGCTGATTACAGGCCCCCCCCACCCCCATCAATAGGCTGGCCATGATTTGAGCCCACACCTTGGAGTGTCTACATGAAGGAGGGCTCTCTACCACTGATGTATAAAATCATTGTGTGTCTCTGTATTCCGACTACAGGAAAAGTTGTGTAAGTTTGTGTGCGGCAAAATTGGCCTAATGGTTAATAGCTAAATTAGAAAAATAATAATCCTTGCGTTTGATATAGCGCCTTATCGTGTCTTCGAGACATCTCAAAGCTCTTCGCAGAGTATACCGTAAAGTTGATTTGACTGTATATTTTGTGGCTGAGGCTGTTTCCTGATAGCTGTTACTCAATCGCAGACACTTCTGTGTATTGAGCAAGAACAACACAATTGCATTTGTACATTTTGTTTGTAATCAAATGTTAAAGAACTGTCTCAGAAAATACTTCACACACTATCAAGGGTTCATTCTTTGCATTTTATTTCGCCAGTTTTCAGTCACTAATCTTGCGCTCTCTGAATGTCTTCAAAGTCCCTTTGCTTTATTCTTTCCTGTCCCTGCTGTGAAAACCCTATGATAAACCAATCTCTTAAGTGTACCTTTGATTAACACCCTGAGTTGTTAAATCAAGGTTCCACCTGCATGTCCTGTGTCCTGGTCAACAATCCCCAGATAAAATTGGTCTGTTTGTGGGTCATTGCCGTTCAGAAATGAGCTTCTGTAGAGATGTGTAAATTGGACCTGAAACAGCAAAGTTAGAAGTTCGGAAGTGTTTGACTTGTGGTCTTTTGGAAATCACAAATTAACAAATTGGGACGCTACACAAGATACCAAAGCATTTTGGATGAAGAAGACCCCTTTGCCTCCAGAAGTGACTTTGCACAAAGAGCAAAGTTGGTCCCGTTCTTGAAGCTGGGATTTCCTCTGTGTGAAGGGTGCTCCAGCCCAGCCCCTTGGGACATTCTCCTGACGTGAAAGGCTCTTTACAAGTGTAATTTTGTTGTTGTTGTTGTTGCTTGTCCAAATTAGGGACATTTAGCCAAAGCTAATGATAAGCTCCTGTAGCTCAGTGGTTAGAGCACTCGCCTTACAAGCTGTATTCGAATCCAGGCAGATTAGGGCGAAGCCTTGGGCAAATTTCCTTACTCCTCACAAACACGCCTAATAATAATCCGTCCAAAAAAAAACACAATAATAAAAATTGGTCATTTCAATCCACAACTGTTTGTGGGCCACTGCAATTGGCTGCCATGTTTCAGCCACAAATATACAGTCAATTCACTTTACAGTATATTCTGTGAAGTGCTTTGAGACGTCGATAAGATGTGAAAAGCGCTATATCAAATGTAGGGATTATTATTATTATCTTTGTGTGAACATAGTTCATGAGCATCGTGAGTATATCCTCCCAACTTGTAAGGTGCCACGTAAAAGTCCCAAACAAAATAACAGGACATTAGGAACAGTACTGCGCTGTATTGCTCATGCTGAAATCAGTAAGGCAGCACAGAATGGGAATGGAATCTCCGACTTTCTGCTCTATGTGGTTTAGACTTCACCGTGCAGCATTTATGGACTGAGCCATCGGGGAATAATCTGTACTGTATTGGAAAACTATTGTCTCTGAATTGTTAGTTGAATGATATCGGGCATCTTTTAAAAGCAAAAGGTTTAGACAAATAGAAATTGTTGGATTCTTGAGACACAATTAGCTGAAGGTCAAAAGGATTGACTGTGAACTGTTGATTAGACTCAATTATTAAGTGACAAATTAGTTTGAACTCAGGCTGAGAATTTCTATAGAAAATCAATATTTCTGATCATGGCCTTTTCAGGTTGTGTTGCATTTTACTTTTGTAACTGGCTTAGTGTGATAATTACTGTATGACAACAGGCACAGACTGACGAGCTGTGCTCAGAATCTCAAAATGTCCAATAAAAGGCCCAGAGTAAGAATAAGTACTTTGATTTTTTTTGTTTAATTGCATTTCATTTTAATAAACGATTTGGTTGATTGCTTTTGTAAACCTTGATTACCATTGTAGGGTTCACTTTTGGTTTTCGATGCTAACACTGAAGTTGTTCATTGATACATCCGCACTTAGAATATGCAAGACAAATATGCTAAAATGCAAGTAGAATCATATAAGCGGTGAGCCTGCATAATAATAATAATAATGCTTGGATTTGATTTAGCTCTTTTCACGTCTTATCGAAGTCTCAAAGTGCTTCAAAGAATATACAGTACTGCAAAGTGAATTGACTGCATACTATGATGTCTAAGGTTAGAGGGAAGCAGCATTTTGAGAAATCAGATCATGAAATCCCAGGCATTGTTGTGTTATTTTGTCCCCAACGTCGAAGGGTTTAGATTGAAAATTCAGATAGTTTTAAAATCTGGCCTTCTTAATTTCAGGTGCTAATTCAAACTGCAATGATGGCTTTATTAAGAAACGTTAATTTTGTAATGGGAGATCGGTAGAATGCCTATTCTGGAAGGATGAGGTTTACTTGGCTAAATTGCACTGTTGATTTGATCCTCTTTTGTAGCCATAAAGGTGTCTATCATCACAGTGTCTTTGACCTGCTAGAGAGCAGTTAGCTGTTTCAGGAGAGCATCTCCACATTTCAAGATTGCGATGTCCTCCTGGCGTGAAAGGCGCTAGAACGTGTAATTTTGTTGTTGTTGCACCCACATTGCAACATCAGCACAGATTTCGAGTCCTGCCATGGGGCTTGAACCTACGACCTCCTGACTTTGAGACGTGTGTCAGGCTGAGCTAGGCTTTGTTTCCGCACTGGAGTTTTTTATGTAAGACTGTGAAAACTTTGGGTGTATCCTTGCTGTCAGTACAGTACAAATTTCTATTTAAATGCACCTTTCACATTGAGCGGACATCCCAAGGCATTTAACAATTCTGGCGTTTTACCTGAGCTGGAGTAGAGAGGGTGGGGAAGGGTAGGGAGATTGACAGCGGAGCCAGAGGTAGGGCTTGAGATGGAATTCACTAGAATGGGTTAAAAAGTTCTGCTGTCAAATATTGTATAATATAATAAGTCACAAGCCAACAGGAAATATCAAACTGTGTAGTGCAACCCAGAACAACTTCAGCTAAATGCCCAAACCCGTTATTACTACTATTATTATTATCCTATTATGTCTAATTTAATCTTTAATTTAGTCTTAATTCTATCTTGATATTGTTTCCATCTTGACTTTCCTATGTTGTAGATTCCAGTTATGGGAACTGCTCCATTTAACCTGGAGAATCATCTTTTTTGGTACTAACAGATACCAGATAACTTGGCCAGCAACCCCAAACTTATTTCAAGATGCACCTCTTTGATCTCGCCTTTGGCCAACCTCCGACCCCTACCCTCGCTGCCCTCCTGATCCAAATCCGCAACTGTCCAGTGCCTTGAAAGAGTGATTGCCTCCCAGCTCCGCTCTTTCCTCACAAAGCACTCACTCCTCGAACCCCTCCAATCGGGTTACCTCCCACAGCATGGAAACTGCCCTGGTCAAGATCACAAACGACATCCTGACCATCTGTGACCAGGGCTCCCTCTGCCTCCTCGTCCTCCTCGACCTATCCGCTGCCTTCAATACTGTGGACCACACAATCCTCCTCTACCGCCTATCCTCCCTCCTCAACCTGCAAGACTCTGTCCTCGAATGGTTCCGGTCCAATCTCTCCCACTGCCTTCATTTCGTCTCCTCCAATGGCTTTTCCTCCAGCCCTCGCACAGTCACATGCAGTGTTCTCCAGGGCTCTGTCCTTGGCCTCCTGCTCTTCACCCTCTACACTCTCCCCCTGGGCGACATCATCCGCAGACATGGGGTAAATTTCCACATGTATGCGGATGACACTCAACTCTACTTATCCGCGTCCACCTTCGACTCCAGGACTACTGGCGTTCTGTTCTGACTGCATGTCTGTCCAACACAAGACGGAAGCCCTCCTGATTGGCTCAAGTCAACGCCTCTGCACCTCAGGCACTAACAACATCAACGTTCAAGGCTACTCTCTCCACCTCTCAAAGCTAATCAGGAATCTGGGCGTCTTGTTCGACCCTGAACTATTCTTCCTCCCCCACATCCATTCCATGACCGGCACAGCCTTCCATCACCTCCACAATATTGCCAGACTCCGCTACTACCTCACCCCCCCTCCCCATGCCGCTGAAACTCTCATCCACACCTTTATCACTTCCAGGCTCGACTACGGGAACTCTCTCCTCGTTGGCCTCCCCAGCTCCTCCCTTCACTGGCTGCAGATCATTCAGAATTCTGTAGCTCGTGTACTCTCCCATACCAGGTTTCGCGACCACATCACTCTCACATTCACATGTCTCCACTGGCTCCCCATCCCCCAGAGGATCGAATTCAAGATTCTCGTTTCAAGGCCATTCACGGCCTTGCGCCGTCTGTCTCTCTGACCTACTGTCTCCCTATCAGCCTGTCTGTCCCCTCCGCTCAGCAGACTCAGGCCTGCTCCGCGTCCACCGCCCTAACCGTCCAACCATCGGTGGCCGGGCTTTCAGCCTCTCTGCTCCCACACTGTGAAACTTCATCCCGCAGCCCCTCCACCTTGCCTCCTCCCTTTCCTCCTTCAAGGCCGGTCTCAAGAACTTCCTATTCGACTGCGCCTTCGGCCCCCCACTAACTTCCCTCCTCTCCTTCACCCTACCCCGACCTGACTGATCAGCGTTTTGGGGCGTCCTCCTGACGTGAAGGGCGTTATATAATTTTGTTGTTGTTGTTGAGATGTACGGTAAAACCTCGATAATTCGGCATCCCGAAAGCTGGCAACTCCCTAAAATTGGCAAGATTTGAAAATCCATAGAGCATTAGTTTTTCTCTGATGTCCTGCAAATCCACCAAAATTTGGAACAGTTGCTTGTTGTTCCCAACATCACCGCTCTGTCACCCTGCCTGTGGTTGGAGCTCGGCCATTGTTTAGCTTCAGTGCTGTGTTTAAAGCTCAGTTGGTATTTGGGGCAGGGCTTCCCCAGCCATTTCTAGGGCAAGTTTCTAAGTACTGACAAACTCCGAAATCCGGGAGATGAGTGGGCCCAACCGTGACTAATTGTTATCCAGATTTTACTGCAGTAATAATAATAATCCTTGCATTTGATACAACGCTTTTCACATCTTATCGACGTCTCAAAGCGCTTCACAGAATATTCTGTAAAGTGAACTGACTATACATTTGTGGGCGAAACGCGGCAGCCAATTGGGTACAGCAATGTCCCCACAAACAGTCGTGGATTGAAATGATCCATTTTTTAAAATTGATTTTTTTTGGACGGATTATTATCAGGCGTTTGTCTGAAGTAAGGAAACTTGCCCAGAGTTTTGCCTTGATCTGTCTGGATTCGAACACAGTGCTCACTCTTGTACTGTACTGACTTGAGATGCTGTACTGACTTGTTGCAAAGTAACAAAAACATTTTCGTTGTGTAACCTACAGTTTCTAAACTATATTTTGAAAATCATCTCTTGTAACGTTGCTGTTCCGTTCATTATTTTTGTTTTTTTTGGACCCTGTCAGCTCTCGGATGAAGACGAGGAAACCAGGTTGTATCGTTTGAAAATTGAGGAGCAGAAAAGACTCAGAGAAGAAATTCTGAAACAGAAGGAACTTCGACGGCAACAGCAGGCTGGGGCCCGCAAGAAAGAACTGCTGGAAAGACTTGCACAACAGCAACAGCAGCAACAACAGCAGCAGCAGCAACAGCAGCAGCAGCAACAGCAGCAACAACAACAGCGGCAACAGCACCAACAACAACAGCAGCAGCAGCAGTGTTCTATACAGCACCCACTACAACACCACGCAGCAAATGCATCCCAGAGTTTCCAGAACTGTAACCCGTCTACACCACAAGCTGCAAGCCCAGCGCAGCCGAGTATTAAGACCAGACTGTTTTCGAAGAAGCTCGGTATGAGTATGGGAGCGCAACTGCAGCTCAACAAAGCTCAAGAGGCTGGAAATATTCTCCACCTCCAGGCAGAAATGAGGAAGAACATTGTGAACCAAATCAAACAGATCAGACCCTCTCCCCCGAACCAGCTTCCAAGACCGGCACAGCCTAAACAGGTTGGTACACCGGGGCCGAGCGTGCTGCCAGGGAAGATGGCCGCCTCCGCGGTTAATCAACTCGAGTTAAAACCCGGAGTGAAAAGGACCGTGATGCAAAGAATGAATAGCGGAGGAGGAGGGGGAGATGGGCCACACATCAATTCCAAAATAAGGGTCCTCAAGCTACCAGTTATGGTAAGAACCAAGTTGCTTCTACAAATAATATGCATGCTCGCGTTTGATATATCCACCTTGTCACACCTTCTAGACGTCTCCAAGCACGTCACAGGGTATATTGTAAAAGTGAATCGAGGGTGTACTTCGCCCGACCAGGAATTAAACCCAGGTTCTCTCGCTTACTAGGCGAGTTCTCTAGCCACTAAAAGGTGCAGATGTAAAGTGCGTTCAGTCGTGACTATATTTGTTGGGCATTTTCGTTGGTGGAGATCTAATACTAAAAGCATATCTGAATAAGGAAAACTGAAAGCTAATTGAGACACCTAATGCAGCGGCTACCAATGATTACACAAATCGTTGTATCGGTCCGCTGGGTGTTGACTTTCACTTGGTTTTGTTCTTCGATCTCTTTCTCGTTATATTTCAAGCTCGAATGAAAACAATTGCTCAAGCTGGTTAGTTTCAGTCGAAGCAATTCTGATATCTGGCAAACCCCTTTTTTTCGAGTCTCAATTTGCTCAAATGCCATGAATAATAATTTTCAGGGAATCCAGTGTGTGTCGGTTGATTTAGCCCTGGTGTATTCAGATACATTTTCAAAGATCTTTAAAATGGAACCGTGGAATTTCTGCCCGTGTCTGTCTGTGGGATGTCTCAAAATTGCAGTTTGCGTTTGGGTGTTGGAATCTTCCCCCACAGCACAATCCGAATGTTGGTCATGCCACTAAATCACCTCTGAAGCTGACTTTTTTCTTTTTTTCGCCAGAGGGTGTTGCTTTTAAGAGTACAAGTATTATTCCATTCCAGCTGCCGCGCTCTCGAGTGAAACCCCTTGTATGTAAAACCCATGTGTGCTAATTAAATCTTTTGACTGATATTAATGGATCTTCAAACTATTCAGTGTTTTCTCGATCCAGGGTTGAGAGTGTTTATGCTAAATCTGGTTTTATTTTCTCGTACCTGCCACCGGGATTTAAGCAGGAATCTTGCCGATTTGTTTTGCAGGTGGTAATAATAAAACATTGTTGTCAGGGTTTTAATAGATTGTTGTCTAGCCCGGCCTGCCAGTAGTTGGATTGTTGGCAATACCTTTGACAGTGGAGTGCAGCCTTTTTTTTTGTGTGAACGGAATCCGTGAGATGCTGCCGGGAAGCTACTCTGCTGTCGTTCTGTGTACTCCTGACAATGTTATCTTTTCTCTCAGTGCAGAGTATCAAATGTCTTGTCAGGAATACAGAAATTAATTTAACGTCACCTGATGTGCAATTAATCTTTAGAGGTTTTTCCATAATACCTGCGCAGAAAGAGTTGCCAGTTTTCAGGGATTTGGATTTCAGAGCTTAGTTGTAGATAAGGGAAATTAATTTTTCATCAGGGTTGGTACAGGCTAGCGAGACCACAAAGACCGAGGTAAAATGGATGGGGAATTTGTCATGTGTTGTCACTCCAGAATAATGGTACTTAACATTTGATAGGTGTAATCAGGAGAGGTGCGATTTCTATAGAAAGGGATTAATCAATTTGCACTGCGCTGAATGTGAATGGTGTTATCACCACTTGCTGGGTATTTTTTTGGAATGGAAATAAGATTTGATCTGTCAGATTTTGAGAGACTTTGGAAAAGATTTTACCCCCAGACAAAACAGGGTGAATTTTGTTTGAGTTTTTAAGTAAATAAAAAAAATACAATCTGTTGAGATGCATGTAATTTGTACTGTACAGTACTTGGCAAATTGAAAATGTGCCTCTGAATTGTGAATTAAAACCACAGGTTAAAACGTAACTTTTCCCCCCCAAAAAAGTTAAGATTTGGGGAAAATTTAGTACTTCTAAGGATTAAAAGTTATTTGGGAATCTTAAGTGTGGGCACACCTTTAATCAGTATGTATGAAAGCTATTCTGTTGAACAATAAAACTGAAAAAAGTCTTAATATTTGAACTAATTTCATACATTTAAAACGTGTTATATTTTTCATCCCAGTGTTGAAAACAATAATGTATAAATTATAGGAAATTTTCTTAAAGGTACTAAATATTTGTAGTTATACTTATAACTTGCAATATTTTTCATAATTCAGGGATTTTTAAGTCGATATATGTTAAAACTTTTACTAACAAAACAATCATACTTGCCTCTAAAACATAAATTAACAACACAACCCAATTTTTTTTAATGTCAAGTTGTATGTTGAGCTTTGAAGTGTTTAATGGAATTCTATGTTACCAACAATTAATTCCAAGTTAAGTTTATACCATTGATGATTTGGAATATCAGTGGTACATTCTGATAGCTCAAGTTTCTGATTTACTGTCCAAACTGTTTATATCGGGAACTTTGTAAATTGAAGCGGAATAGAAAGTGAGTAAAGATCAGCGGGATGGTAGGAAGCATGCGGGATTAAATAAACATTTGCGTAAAGGAGAGGGATATGCAAGAGACAATTAAAGCAATTGGGAAGAAAGTGAGCAGGTTTCAAGGATGCAGTACATTCTTGGGCAATAATTCCAAATTGGTCCCGAAAATGTAAACTGCACGTGCAAATATCTTTGTAGCTTAGTGATTAGAGCCTTACAAGTGTGAGACCTGTGTTCGAATCCAGGCAGATCAGAGTGAAACCGTGGGCAAGTTTCCTTACTCCACATACACACAATAATAATCTGTCCCAAAAAAACCACAATAATAAAATTGGTGATTTCAATCCATGACTGTTTGTGGGGACACTGCTGTGCACAATTGGCTGCCGTGTTTTGCCCACAAATATATACAGTCAATTTGCTTAACAGTATATTCTGTGAAGTGCTTTGAGACATCGATAAGATGTGAAAAGCGCTATATCAAATGCAAGAATTATTATATTATATCACGTGTATCTTTCATCCTTAGGTAATTAGCAATATCAGTGCAAGAACATGTGTAATTTGTGATTGGGATCCCTAGCTTTTGAAAGGCATGTGTATTGTTTGCCTTCACTGATGGTGCGCTGGAAGCAGTTCAGTGTTTTAACCCAATTATCTATTTAGATCGTACTGACCTAGTCTCAGCAGCTGGTGAGCATTAATTAGATCTGTTGTCCACTGTAACCTACATTAGATTTTATCCTCAATATGTCTGTTGGATCCTCTATTATCACGGTCTCGGGTTAAGCCCTCTGGTCACAATTGTACATCTCTAATTCTCAGGAGATGTGCATCTGAGTTATACACACTCGCCCCCTTTTCCTTCTCGTTTGCTGGTCCTTTACGTGCTAATTGTTTCAAGAAGGAGTAGACATCAATGTAACTATCGAATCCATCGTAATTTTCGCAAAAATATTCTCATAACAAATTTTGCTTTTGCACATCGATTTTTATTCACGTTCGGCAGGACTTTGTTAACCCTGTACCCATCCATTAATACATCCCTTCTTTGTTCAGATTTGATATATATGTATGTTTGATTCAACAAGGGACCCAACACAAAGAAAATGTGAAGACATACACGACTTGAAGCTGTCATTGTGGTTGGGGTGCCCTGAGCTCCTGGGAGATGAATCCTTTGAGCTGTGGAGTCCTGTAGCTCAGTGGTTAGAGCACTCGCCTTGCAAGCGAGAGACATGGGTTCGATTCTAGTGTAAAACCTTGGCCAACTTTCCTTATTCCACACACGCTTGATGATAATTCCTTGAACGCCCCCCCTCCCCAATAATAAATTGGTCATTTCAATCCACGACTGCTTGTGGGGACGCTGCTGTGCACAATTGGCTGCCATGTTTCATCCCAAAAAAAATATACAGTCAATTTACTTTACAGTATATTCTGTGATGTGCTTTGAGATGTCTAGAAGATGTGAAAAAATGCTATAATAATAATAATCCTTGCATTTGATATAGTGCTTTTCACATCTTCTAGACGTCTCAAAACACTTCACAGTATGTACTGTAAAGTAAATTGACTGTATATTCGTGGGCGAAATGTGGCAGCCAATTGCGCACAGCAGTGTCCCACGAACAGTCGTGGATTGAAATGACCAATTTATTATAGTTTTTTGGGGGGACCTATTGTTATTAGGCATGTGTGTGGAGTAAGCAAACTTGCCCAAGGTTTCGCCCTGATCTGCCTGGATTCAAATGCAAGGATGGTTATTATTATGAATGATAATCCGACTTTCTAAAGATGCTACGACTGCTGCTAACGCATCTTGGCATAAAATGCGTGAGAGCCCTGCAGGTTGGACACACAGCCCTTTCTCATTGAGTGATGGTTCCACCAGTTGGAGCTTAAACAGCAGCTGCTTAAACTCTGCAAACCAATCAAGGCAGGTTCCCGATGCTGGATCACGAATGTGTGTTCACAACTCCCAACGCCAGGTAACGCCTTTAAGCAGCTGTCGCCCTGAGCCTCAGAGTTTCCCCATCAGCTCGCTATCTGGTGGGTGTTAAGCCTTCAGGGTAGTGAGTGGGAGGATCTTTATAGGACAGCTTGTGACGTGCCAGCCACCTTGACGTTCCTGAGGTCTACAAGTTCATTGCTGTAATACCAGGCTTATTCAGCAGCAGCTGCTCAGTCCAGGTCGTGGTGTGAGGTGGAGTTGGGGGGGGCCTTGGCAAAAAGACGTGCCTGCTGTGAAGCTGACTCCACATCCAGGGGGGGGCTTAGTGACAAGTCAGTGTAATAATAATAATAATAATCCTTGCATTTGATACAGTGCTTTTCACATCTTCTGTGGAAAGCATGTTAAAAATCGGAAACCATGTTAGCTGTTTCTTAGTTTCCCTTAGAAATTCCAGAGGTCAGTAGGGGTATCAGCAAACGTCAGTTGTATGACATAGTCCAGACCGAAGAAGGGAGAAAGGCTTGTGCTTGTTTAGATTAGACATTCCCTGCTTGTTATTGTATTTGGTAATCAATTGCTTCAGTATATGCCTGATCATTAAAGACGATTTACTTCTTTCTTTGAAAATTGCAATCTATCAGTTAGCAACTTGTGGTTGTCTAGTTCTGTTTTAACAGATGCTGCCCCTTTTGCACCCCATGGCTAGTGTAAATAGAGTTCAACTCTCTTCCCACATTCACTTTTATTGATTAGGTGGATTGCTGTAATTGGTTAAAGGAACTTGTACTACTGTCACGCGGTGTGCAAAAGAATAAGATATAAACTGTTGTATTTCTATTAGTTCCTTAGCAGTACCACCTCGGGTATCTGACCTGTGTGGGTACTTCTCCTTTCGGCCGTTGGTGTATTAAATGACTGTTTGTGCTTTACACAAATAACCTGATCTCTTTGTGAGTTATTCCACGACACTTCCACACGTCTCAAAGCGCTTCACAGAATATACTGTAAAGTGAATTGACTGTATATTCGTGGGTGAAATGCGGCAGCCAATTGCGCACAGCAGCGTCCCCCACAAACAGTCATGGATTGAAATTACCAAATTATTATAGGGTTTTTTTGGAGGGATTATTATTAGGGGTGTGTGTGGAGTAAGGAAACTTGCCCAAGGCTTCACCTTGATCTGCCTGGATTTGAAACACAGGTCTCATGCTTGTAAGGCGTGTGCTCTAACTACTGAGCTACAGGATTCCACGGTGTAGACCGGAACCCTCTCTCCCTCTAGCCACAAATCCACCTCACTGTTTACTTGATCCTGGACTTTGCAAATGGGTCAGAAGAAGAAACCTCTTCGCTGCATCCTCCAGGGGCTGAGATTCATAAAGGTGGACAGTGTTCACATGGGGTCTTGACTGCCACAATCTTGACCTGTTTTGGGACCTTGCTGTTCTTGAAGAGAGAAGACCATGACCAACAACAACTTGGATTTATGTAGCTCCCTCATTCCATGCCAGACGACGTCTCAGAGAGCTTCCCATTAACAAATCCCAGGGCTGAGCCAGGGGGAGGGGGACAAAGGTGATCTAAAGCGCAGTCGAAAGGAAAGGTTTTAGCTGAGACCTGAAAGTAGGAAGAAGCTAGGTGAGGGGAGTGAGGGGGAGTTCCAGAGCAGAGTACCCTTTGCCCCCTTCTCAGTACAATCCTCCAGGACAGTGTCCACGCAAATGTTAGTGTTCACTATGACCCCACCCAGGTACTTATAAACATCAACAATTGAGACTGACCCCCCCCCCCTCTCACTTGATTCTTCCAATCAGTACTCTCAATGTTTTCTGTCTTGTCATCACATCAAGGCTAGACTATGAAAACTCCCTCCTCGTAGGCCTTCCTGATTCTTCCCTTCACAAGCTGCAGATCATCCAGAACTCTGCAGCTCGTGTCTTCACCTGCACCAAGCTCCGCAACCACATCACTCCCACCCTCACCCGGCTCCATTGGCTCTCCCATTACCCAGAGAATCAAATTCAAGATCCTCATCCTCATCTTCAGGGCCATTCATGGCCTTGCCTCCCGACCTGACTGTTCATTACTTTGGAACGTCCAGCCGACATGAACGGTACTCTATAAATGTAATTTTGTTGTTGTTGTTCTGGAGTTTTGCAGAACAATTATTCCACACTAGGGGGCACCAGCACCATGTTCAGGATGGCAGGTGATGTGCAGGAGGTCTTGGGGCGAGTCCACTGCAGCACAGAATCTTATCGTCTGCAAAAGAGAAGCACAGCAATCCTGTCAGAAAAACCGGGAACAGACACACTAAGTCCTTTCCTCACATGCCATCCCAACACTGATAATAATAATCCTTGCATTTGATACAGTGCTTTTCACATCTTCTAGATGTCTCAAAGCGCTTCACAGAATATACAGTAAAGTGAATTGACTGTATATTTGTGGGTGAAACGTGGCAGCCAACTGTGCACGGCAGTGTCCCCACAAACGGCCATGGATTGAAATAACCAATAAAAAAAAAAATTGGGGTGGGATTATTATTAGGCGTGTGTGTGGAGTAAGTAAACTTGCCCAAGGTTTTGCCCTAACCTGCCTGGATTCGAACAAAGGTCTCATGTTTGTAAGGCAAGTGCTCTTAACCACTGAGCTACTGGACTGATGAACACATCGAACAGGGTGTGTGACAAAGGGCAGCCTTGCCTTACCCCCTTTAAGAGAGGTTTGCTGAGTGAGTCCACACGGATCTAGGAACTGGAATACGTATTCCAGATGAAATTCCAAGATTTAGACAAAGTTTACCCATGGTTCCCAATTTCGTCACAAGGGCTCGATGAGGCAGTAAATCGAGCCTTGATCTAGTTGACGAACCCAACGTAGACGGGTTTCCTCTTGGCCTTACATCTCATACAAAGAGACAACCTGTCCCACACAAGCACGGGAGCATCCCCAACGTCTTCCTGAACATCTCTTATTTCTGACAAATTGGGGGCATTCCCCTAGAGCGGTTACCATCTTATGGTTTGCTACCAAGATTATTTTCTTGGTTACTTGTTTTCCCCCTCCCCCCACCCCTTGCAATTTGCTTTATCTACGCTGTAGAAAGGGGTTTATCCTGTGATCCATTTCACATTAATTCAGGGCTCCCTGCGGCTTTGTGCTCTCTCTGACTTTGTTCCTTCTCCACATCAATGACCACCTCTACTCATCCCATCTTATCCACTCTTGCAGATGATTCTATTCTTCATTCATCAGTCTATTTCAGATCATATATTCAGGGCACACAACCTTTCCTTCCTGCAGTGCCGTGGCTGAAACATTGATCTCTTCAATGCCCTTCAGTAGGAAAATGATCTTGCTTCAATTCTGCAAAGACTGTTCCTTCACATTCCTTACTAATAAAACCACAGGTACCGCATTTGACAGCAACAATCTTAATACTCCCATCTCTTAACCTTGGCTTTCGCTATGTCCTCTGATCTAAAATTCAATTCTCATCTCAATTGCTAAAGCATTCACCAAGTAGCTAGGTTCCCCCTCTCTCCTGGTTAAAATGACCTTTCTCTCAGTTCTCCCCATAAAATTGTACCACATTTTTTTTGAAGCATTCATAGATTCATTCGAAAGTTATTTTAGTACACTTTAGCCACGCTGCCCTCAACCTCTGGAATTCTATTCTGCAGTCCCTCGGCCTAGCCCCTTCCTTGGCCTCCTTCAAGTCCTGCCTCAAGACCCTCCTCTTCGATATCCCATCGATCACTCCAAATCCCCCACCCTTTCTCTCCATGTCCCCACCTTGGGTCTGAAACAATGACTGTCCAGCGCCTTGAGACGTCGTGACGTGAAAGGTGCTGTGCAAGTGCCATTTTGTTGTTGTTTGTACTCTTAGACTGAATACAGGAAAATTCCATTCATTTCATAGCTTAAAACTTTCCCTCGGATTGGCTATCTTTCTCCCTGTGCACTTTGGCTAGTAGGTATTCTGAGGATCCTCTCGACATGAACTGCGATATAAATCATAGTGTATTAATCGCTAACAGCACTAAATAATAAGGGTAGAGCTGAGATTTGTTATTTGAGAATTGTACTAGATAATGTTTGAGGATATAAAAGATAATATTTAGTTTGCCGTAAACATGGACAAATTAAAAGAAAAAAGGTGGTAATCCTTCGCTAATAATAATACTTGCGTTTGATATAATGCTTTATCCTAATAAATTTGATATAACGCCTATTCATAATCACTCCAAAAAACAAAAAATAATAAAATTGGTCATTTCAATCCATGACGTGTTTGTGGGGATGCTGCTGCATGCGATTGGCTGCCGCGTTTTGCCCACACGTATACAGTCAATTAACTTTACAGTATATTCTGTGAAGCGCTTTGAGACGTCTAGAAGATGTGAATATATGTGCTATATGAAACGCAAGGATTATTATTGTTCCATCTTTTAGATGTCTCAAAGCGCTTCATAAAATTTACTGTAAAGTGAATTGTATGTACATATTGTGTGTGAACCATTGTAAGGAGAGTAAATCAGTGTACTGTTCTATCCTTCAGCAAACCGCCTCAGCTGTTCTGCCGTATGAGAGAGAGAGAGAGAGCCTTTGTGTAACCGGGAACCAACTGGTCTCCTGGATGTACATTGTGTAGTTATTTTGAGTTTCTGCAAGGTCATACTGTATTTAGCGCATGGTGAGTGGTAAAAGGTTTTGTGTTGAGTGAAGACACTGAGCAGCATGATGCTGTGTTCTTACAGCAGGGGAGTGAGAATACCGGCTTCTCTCATCCTGAGCTCCAACCACAGCAGCAGCAGCAGCAACAACTCAAACAGCAGCCTGTTCGGAAGGTCACATTGGTGAAGGGAGCCCGTCTACAGCTACAGCAGCAGCAACAACAACAGCAACAACAACAGCATCAACATCAGCATCCCGTACCACAACTGCTGGGAATGTTGAAGAACTCAGTCAACCAACAGCAGAACAGGGTAAGCTCAAGACACCTGCCAGCAGAGGCACTTATACCGTGATATAAATAGACCTGACTTATATGGCGCAGATCGAAATGGGTTAATCATTATTAGATTTTCTTTGGATGTTCCACCCACTCCCCCCAGTCCCCCCCTCCGCAGTCAGTCGCAAGGGAGTAAGGGCATAAAATTATTTTAAACCCACACAGGATTTGTTTATTAAAACAAAGTGTATATTGTTGGGGCGAAAGTTCTTACATCTTTAAGTTGAGTTTTTAAAAGCGTAGAATTGCAAAAATAATGCATCAAATCTACTAGGCATTTATGCTGAGGAGGAGATGGATAAACATTAAGGTTGCACGATTAGGGTTATTGACATACAGTAGAACAACATCCACAACAGGAAACTTACACTTGTATATAGCACCTTTCACGTCGGGAGGATATCCGAGGAGCTGGACAAGCCGTTGCTCTACAATTACAAAATAGGGCTTTATATATAATAGTCCTTGCATTTGATATAGCTTCTTACTGGGTCTTCAAGACGTCTCAAAGGGCTTCACAGAATATACTGTAAAGTGAATTGACTATTTTGTGGGTGAAACTCGGCAGCTACTTGCAGATAGCAGTGTCCCACAAATAGTCGTGGATTGAGTGACCGATTTATTATTCTTATTTAAATTATTTGAAACTATTACCCCTGAAAATCAACTAACTACCAGGATCCTACTTACTGCTAGGTAAATAGAGTAAAAACTTGCCCAACATTTGGCCCTGCCCGGGAATCGATCCCAGGTCTCTCACTTTCAACGCGAATGCTCTTAACAACTAAGCTAGTGTTCAAGGCTCCAATATATGGTCTCTAATATATAAACACTAACAGAGGCCAGGACGTGTTAGGTGAACAGACATTGAATGACTTAACAAAGAAGAGTAGTGGAATGGAATAGACTAGTCAGGGAGGTGGTGGAGGCGAATTGTGTCAGCAAATGCCAGAGAAAATTGGATAGCTATTTGTTGGAAAAACACTATTGAGGGATGTGAGCAGAGGATTAGTTAGTGTGTGTTGGTCTGTCTTTTTAGTCCTGTAAGCTCCCTGGTATCGAAGTGTCAGCCTAGATTATGGAGAAGGGCAAGTGTGCTGCAACTGGGCAAGCCTGACAAAGGAGCTGATTTGCGGAGCAGGCAAGGTAGGGGGATCTGGTTCCTCAAGTCTTGACACGTTCCTATAATGAAACCTGTCTTGGTTAATCGGTTTCACCCCATTGCCTGGAAGCTTTTCGAGGATCCTCGGGTGTTACTGAAGGAGAGACTGATCAACACGGAAACCAATCACTATGCTAAAGAGTGTCCAAACCAAACTCAATTCCACCGATACATGGAGCTCCTGTAAGCTCAGTGGTTAGAGCGCTCACATTACAAGCATGAGACCTGTGTTCGAATCCAGGCAGATCAGGGTGAAAACCTTGGGCAAGTTTCCTTACTCCACACACACACACACACACCTAATAATAATCCATCCCCCCAAAACTCCTCACAATAATAAACATTAGTCATTTAAAATTCACGACTGTTTGTGGGGATGCCGCTGTGCGCAATTGGCTGCCATGTTTCGCCCATGAATATACAGTCAATTCACTTTACAGTATATTCTGTGAAGCACTTTGAGACGTCAATAAGATGTGAAAAGTGCTATTTCAAATGTAAGGATTATTATTATTACTTGCCGCCTATGTATGGAAATTTCCCATGGAATACTTTGACAAACCTTGATTGGAGGTCCCAGTCTTGAACCCAGAGACCTGGTTTTGATTCCCAGGCCGAGAGAAACGTTGGAGAAGTTTTCTTACTCTACCTACCAGTAAGTAGGAACCCGGTTAAACGGATCGCTTTTCCGGTGGGTAACAATTCCTTCAGTAATTCCTTTATATAAAAAGAAATTGGGTCACTCAATCCTCATTTCACTTTATGGTATATTCTGTGAAGCGCTTTGGGATGCCCCGAAGACTTGACACGGCACTATATCAAATGCGAGGATTATTATTTAATCCCTGTTTCGCAATTGTAGAACAGCTACTTGCATTTATACAGCGAAAGTTAATATCCTTTACGAATAAATAAATACCAGTTTCCAGACTACAACTTGCCAAATGTATTTTGTTTTTCCATTTAGAGAGTGAATATAAGAAACATTTCACCAGCGCTATATCCTCCCACCCCTCAAAAAAAAATCCAATCTGTTGAAAGAGATGATACCCTTTGGCAAATTAGTCTGGAGTACAGGTGTCTGGGTTCATTCAATTCTATTTTGAGCGTCGTTGGGGGAATATTTGTTGGTTTTTAACCGATCAGATTTCTAACCAGCTTCTAACAGCAGCAAAAATTCATAGCAGATGCTTGCTTTCCCACTGATTTACCTCCGAAACACTAGAAGCTGTCAGGAGGAATTCCTCTTTCTCTCTTCCACCCCGCCCCCCTCCCCATATTTTGTAGTTTTTCAGTTCTGTGAGGTTTGGCACAGCCACTGTATTTTGTTTGTTTTCTATTGTAATGTCCTCTCTGTTTGCAGCCCATTAGCCAATGATAATACATCAATGAAACAATAATAATAATCCTTGCGTTAGATTTATTACGTCTTCGAGGGTGTCTCAAAGTTTCACAGAATATATTGTTAAGCAAATTGACTGTATATTCTGGGCACAGTGTCCAACAAACAGCCGTGGATTGAGTGACCAAATTATTATTATTATCTTTTAGCTTGTATTACCCCCGGAAAGCGATACGCCAATTGAGGTTCAACATGGAATGACTTTCACGTTAGGAGGATGTCTCAATGTGCTCGCCACTATGGCCTGGGTTCATGAGCTGGGGATGAAAGGGAAAAGGAGAGATGAACGTTTTGTTCAGTCAAAGAGGTACATTCTTGAGAAAGGGTTTGAATGAAGGGAGGGACTCTGGGAAGAGGAGGTTGGCCACATAGTTCTAGATAATCTACAGAGTGTGTAGGGAACAGCAGGAAGGCCTGGCGAGCAATGCATTAGAAAAACTAAGCCAAGAGATGATGACAGTGGGAAAGAAGGTTTTGATAGCCTATGGTGGCCATGAGAATTTTTTGAAGGTTGAGTGAAACCTGAGCATGTAAGAGCATGGATTGTGGGATTTGTAAGACATTTGAGAGTCAAATAAGACACTTGAGTGTATACTGTCAGTGTAAGAAGGTGCTGAGGAGTCAAACGAGGCACAGTCTTGTCCACTTGTTACTGAAGAAAGTTAGAGCTCATCCAGGACTTGATACCTTGACAGATCGGAACAGCGGTGGTCCTGGGGTTGAGGGTAGAGTCAGGAATAACTAATCTTTGTTCCAGGGATACCCAGTTTTACGTTGGTGCCAACAACAATAAATGGTATTTATATAGTGCCTTTCATATTCTAATTACTCTCGCCTGGTTTCAAGACATTATTTGAAGGTAGTTCAACTTCCAGATAGACCACCAATCACTCCATTGAATACCTTGAGTTGGGATATACTTATTTTGTGTTTGTTTTGTAAGTATTACTACTCTTGTCTCTCAAACTAAGATGCAAATCCTAAACCAAGCCTTATATAAAGTGGAGCCTTTAAGGCAATCCCAAATTTTACATTTTAAACTTATTTACCTCATACCAAACTACACTGAAGCACTTGGTGACATCACAGTTTTCTCAACATACTCATTGGTCTCCTCAACTTCTCCGTTCACAGCAACAATAACAACAAGAATGACACGCTTATGGTGCCTTTCACAAGCTCACAAGCTGCAACTCACACAAAACTCCCTTCCCATCAAACTCCATACATCCGTTATTACCAGGCTTCACAGTCTCCCTCCGAATCGATTTTGAAATCTTCACCTGCACATCTGGCACCCCCTTATCTCTGATCTCCCGCTAACCCTGTCCGCTGCCCATCCCCATCACTTAGCTGATTCTGACTTGCTGCATTCCCGCCATCCATGATCGAGCCTTCATTTTCTACCTCCCCATTACCTCCGGAAATCCCTCCCACCATTCAGTCTCACCGTGTCTTTCGGTCTCCACTCCTGCTCAACTCCTCTTTTGAGTGCTGTATAACACGCGAGTTCTGCTGCCTGGTATCGCCTGATGAATTCACTTTCATACTACATGTCATAGTTTTACAGCTTGATATATCACAATTGCCTTTAACCCAAGAACGGATGCTGAGCGACCAACCAAGATCAGCTTTGCTTTGTGAGACTCAAAGTTATATTATATGTACGCGTTCATGAAAAGTCTTTCGAGTGACAGGTTCCCTTGCCTTGCTGATTGACATAATTTTAAGAATGATTTCCTTGTCGTTTTATTTTAATTGTTTTTTGACTCGTTTAGTTAGCCACAAGCAGAATGGAGAGCGTATCCGCTTTAAAACTCGATTTAAAAGTTATAAGACTTACATATAAGATCCTTGTGTGTGTGTTTTCTCCCTCCTCTGCGCCCCCCCACCCCCCACTCCCGCCACACATACGAAAAAAAGTTTTGAACCGCTAACTGACGCCCCAAGGACAAAATAAATTGGCCGAGTGCTGTGTTCTCTGCAGGCCATTATGCAGGGGCGAGGCATCGCATTAACGGGCCAGATGGGCAGAGGACGGATGATGCAACATAAACAGAACCTGCGAGTGGTGGAATGCAGGCCGCAACCATGTGTCGTGTCAATTGAAGGGCTTTCTTCTTCAACTACTGATTTCCAATTGAGAAATCTGCTGATGTCTGTTGGACCTATTCAGGTAGGTGACTCCCCCCTCCCCCACCACCCCTTATATGTGCATTCTTTACCGAGCTGAAGATTGCAAACGCTGATTGAATGATTAATTGATTTATTTACCACAGTCGATCAGAGCGATATGAATAATAATCCTTGCATTTGATATAGCACCTTATCACATCGTTGAGATGTCTCAAAATTTTGATTTTCTCCCCCCCCCATTCGCCGTCAGATATTTTTAGGTTGAGTGGGTGAAATTGTATTTTTTTTCTTCAAAACCTGTAGCTTTATGATGAAGATAATTAAATGAATTATTAATTGTGAAGGGGTGCATCAGTAAAATTACCGTAACAATGAATCAAACACCTATCCAGGGCTGTATAACCTGCACGTTTACACACAGTCACCTAGTTATCTACATACCGCACATCCACTGACTTCTACATCAGCATAGTCCGTAACTTGGAAAACTTTCCTCTTCAACCATGCCTACGGTTACCTCTTCTCAGCTGAGGTCTCCACCATTTTTAAGCACTCTGGGATACTACCCTGTATTGAAAGACTCAGTGTAAACCCCAATTTTTCTTTTGCAGTGAAATGGAGTCCTGTAACTCAGTGCACTCACCTTACAGACGCGAGACCTGTGTTTCGAATCCAGGCAGTTCAGGGTGAAACCTTGGGCACGTTTCTTTACTCCACACACACACGTCTAATAATAATCCGTCCAAAAATAACCTATAATAAAAATTTCAATGTTTGTGGGTCACTGCTGTGCATAAATATACAGTCAATTCACTTTACAGTATATTATGTGAACCGCTTTGGGACATGAAGATGTGAAAAGCGCTATATCAAAATAGAACAAACAACAAACAAACAAAACTTACATTTATATAGCGCCTTTCACGTCGAGAGGACATCCCAAGGCGCTGTACAGTCAGGTAGGACAAGAGCAGGGTGGGAAGGATCAGGGCAGGATAAAGCATAGTAGGAAAAGTAACTGTATTAGTGGGCGAAAGAAGGATTATTATTATGAAGGAAGGGACAACAGATTATTATTATGAGAGATTATGGTGCCTTCCTATCTTTTACAAACACAGCGAAAAAAACGATTAGTTACGATGATAGATTTTCACGTCGGGAGGACGTCCTAAGGCAGGAATTGCAAAATTTGCATTAGAATCCTTTTTTTCACACACAACTCTCAGTTTCACCGAGGCACGGATATGGATCATTGTTATTCCACCTTATTGGCGGTGGTTTCTTATGTTTTTTATGTAATGTTTCCACATTGTCGATTTTTTTTTTTCCGACTCCTACATTTAAAAAAATTTGTGGTGCTTGTCAGTCTCTCAGTGTGGTACTCTACTCTGTGAAGAAATCATCCAGACTTGGCCTGTCTGGGGAAAACCGCTTAGTGTTTCTTGGGCTGATGGCAACAACTTTTTTTTTGCAAGCCAGACAACTTTCCGGTTGAATGAGTGGACAAAATCTCTTTCATGATACTTTTGTAAAGTTGTGTCTACTGGCTTCGGGATCCGAGCGACTCATGAGAGACTCCTGGAGAAAATTTAACCTCGATCTGATAGCGGTTTACAGACTCTCTGTCTCCCTGCCTGCCTCACAGTGTTTTGTGTTGATGGTCGGGTTAGTCGTTTTGTAATGTCAAATTGACTGCAGTGACATTCATCAGACATAGCTCAGGATTTCCTGTAGCTCAGTGGTTAGAGTACTCACCTTATAAGAGTGTTCAGATCCAGGCAGGTCAAGGCGAAACCTTGGGCAAGTTTCCTTACTCCAAGCACACACACACACACATGCCTAATAATACAGTACCTCCAACCAAACACAATAATAAAAAAAACGAGTCATTTCAATTCATGACAGTTTGTGGGGACTCTGCTGTGCTCTATTGATGTTTCACCCACAAAATACCTAGTCGATTACTTTACAGTGTATCCCGTGAAGCGCTTTGAGACATCTCGAAAACGAAATATCCACTATCAAATGCATTGATTCATATTATTATTCCTAAATGTGTTTGCAGCACCTGAATGTCAAAGGAATCCTCCAAGCCCTTGCCTCTTTGGTGTTGCTAGCAATTTATTTTTGCACTGATCACAACCATTCACTTAATATAGAGTGGACACATTTTCTTTGATGGTACTTTTGCAAATTTCCATCTCCTTCCTTTGGGATGGCTACTACTTTTACCTAACTACATACATAGTACCTACATAGGTAATATATTAATGTAGGTAATATATTAATAAAAGGTAATGTATTAACATTGGTAATATAGGTTACACTGATGTGATCAGCACTTCATCTCTTCTTGCTTACTAACCAAAGCCCTGGCACTCGCTCACTCGTTACAGCTCCTGTAGCTCAGTGGTTAGAGCACTCACTCGTCTTACAAGCATGCGACCTGTGTTAGAATCCAGGCAGGTCAGGTCAGGGCGAAACCTTGGGCAAGTTTCCATTTGATATAGTGCCTTTTCACATCTAGGTGTCTCAAAGCACTTTACAGAATATACTGACTGTATATGTTTTGCGAGCGAAACGCGGCAGCCAATTACGCACAGCAGCGTCCCCACAAACAGTCGTGGATAGAAAATGACCAATTTTATTATTATGTTTTGTTTTTGAGCTATTATTATTAGGCCTGTATGTGGAGTTACGAAACTTGCCCAAGGTTTCATCCTGACCTGCCTGGATTTGAACACTGGTCTCACGCTTGTAAGGCAAGTGCTCTTAACCACTGAACTATAGGAGCTCCACAAATGATCTCTAACCTGGATCACCAATCAACCAACACGACTTTCGCATCACAAGTATCTCGCTTAAAACTTTCCAGTTTAGATGCTAACCTTAACTTTGTCTAAGGCGGTTAACAAAATAATTACCTAGACAAACCAAACTGCAGCTGAATGTATTTTGGGCAGATCAAAATGCCAGTGAATGAGGCTTAATATAAAACAATCATACTGGTAATACAATCACAAGGATTCACAAGTGCATAAATTGTTAATTGCATATAATTCCAAAATTGAAAGGGTCAATGGATTGTGATTTTTTCTATTCATCTTTCGAAATGCGTTTTTTTCCTTCTAATTGTACTCTTGCTTCTAAAGAGATTTTTCTGGTAGAATAATATATGTTGTGTTTTTCAAGACGCAGTTGGTTAAATCAGCTATTTAATGAAATATTGCTCACTTCATGGAAACATCAGATGTTCTGTGTGTGTGTGTATCTTGTGCTGGCAGTGGTGAATATGATCTGTGAAACCTTTACAAATACAGCTGGAAGGTGATGATAAAACATTCACACTATTTTCCGAACTTCTGAATGTTAATAATACTTTTTGATGGACAATATTTCTCCTTAATGTTAACCGAATGCCGTTTCAATTGCTTTGTTGCATAAGGCTGCATAATCCAGTTAATCTGTTCATTGTCAAGTAAATCCCTCGCACTATTACATTAATGTTAGCTATTTGGTGGAGCTGCCCGTGAATTAAATAATAAATTCGGTTGAACAAATTGATCTAGCACTTACCATTTAAGCTATCTATTAAAGTTCTTAAATCTTCCACAGTTTGAAAAGTCACTTAATGAAAATAATTCTCTTGCAAAAACAGCATCATTGCAATGAAAATAATATCTATTCAACATAAATTTTAAAATGATTTGCATAATTGAAGTTACCAACTATTCAGGGTGCGTGTGTTTATTGGCTTCTGTACTCAGATTGCTTCAAATAATAATAATAATCCTTGCTTTTGATATAGGGCTTTTCATGTCTTCTTGACCTCTCAAAGCACTTCACAGAATATATTGTAAAGTGAATTAACTGTATAATTAAATGTATATTTGTGGGTGAAACTCAGCAGATAATTGCGCACAGCATTTATCTGCTGCGTCCCCACAACAGTCGTAGATTGAGTGACCAAATTATTATTGTTTGTTTTGAGGGATTATTATCAGACGTGTGAAGTAAGGAAATTTGCCCAAGGTTTCGCCCTGACCTGCCTGGAATCGAACCCCGGTCTCTCGATTGCAAAGCAAATGCTCTAACCACTGAATTACAGGACTCCACATGAAAAGTTTTATACAAAATATACTTGAAGTTAGATTGATCGTTAGTTAATTAATTGCACCTCTTCCCTTCTCTCTTTAACCTTGTTAGTGTAATGTATGCTGGACATTGACTATGACCTTGATTTTTTTTATTTAAAAAAAATCTTGAGAATGTCCAGGAATGGGGATAGACGGAAACTATTGGAAAAGTATAGCAGATTGCTGTCACCTCAAACAGTAAGGTTAATATTGCAACCATTGATCAGTATTTTCCAGACCATTTTAATAATCCTTAATAATCCTTGCGCTTTTCATATCTTATCGATGCCTCAAAATGCTTCACAGAATATACTATGAAGTAAATTGACTGTATATTTGTGGGCTAAATGCGGCAGCAGCACAGCAGCGTCCCCACAAACAGTCGTGGATTGAAATGATAAATTTTTTTAAAAAAAATTGTGGGGTGGGGGCGGCGGATTATTATAATGTATGTGGAGTAAGGATACTTGGCCAAGGTTTTGTCCTGATCAGATTTTGAGGAATAAATAGATGGAAAATGAGACAGGAATGCGAGACTAGACTGTATTACTAGCTCAGCACAACCCGCCAAATGAACAAAATACTCAAAACAGAAGGATATGAAGCTTGAATTATAGACCACTTAAATTTCAGAGTAGGGAAAAATCAATTATGCAATGGCACTGTTCATTACTGGGTAATTACTTTAGCTCTTAAAAGTGAATACATTATGGCAATGATAGCAGTGAAGGCTAGACTTTGAGTAGTATAGGTTTAGTTATCTCAATAAAAACCCATCTAGACACACGAAGAGAGTTCTGTTTTGTAATTACAAACGCTAAATTATGTCAAACGACTAATTAGTGGAACCCTACCAAAACCTCTCTGGGGGCTTCTGTATAATATAAAATGTATTTATGATGTATGCATTTCAGAAAATGAGCTCCTTTCGTGCTAAAATGCATATTTGGTAAAAAAATTAAATTAATTAACCCATTATGGGCTGTAAGTAAATAGTTCTGGCAACACAATCAATTCCTTCCCGCAATAAATATATACAGGTGGCCACATAATATGGTCAATTCACCTTACAGAATATTCTGTGAAGAGTTTTCAGACCTCTTGAAGATTTTAGCCTCTGGGTTGAATGGTTTATGGATCCAAACCCTACCTTGGGATATAGACATATAGTTTCAGCTGACTATAATAATAATGCTTGCATTTAATATAGTGCTTTTCACATCTTATCAACGTCTCAAAGCGCTTCACAGAATATACTGTAAAGTGAATTGGCTGTGTATTTGTGAGTGGCCAATTGCGCACAGCAGCGTCCCCACAAACAGCTGTGGATTGAAAATGGCCAATTTTATTGTGTTATTTTTGGACGGATTATTATATAAAGCAGTGGTGGGGGTGTGTTGCATTATTGGAGGGACACTTAAGACCGTGTCTACCTGTTCAGGTGGATCATTTAAAGATCCTGTGGCATTGTTTGAAAAGAGAAGGAAGTTTTTTGCAGTATCCTGGCTGGTCCTCCCTCAAATAAAAGTGATTATTCGCCCCACGGCCTTGCCCCACCCTACATCCGTGATCTCCTAACCGCCTACCAACCTGCCCGACCCTCTGCTCAGCAGGCTCTGGCCCGCTCCACATCCCCCGACCGACCTGCCACGCCTTTGGCGGGTGAGCCTTCAACCATTCTGCCCCCAACCTCTGGAACCCAATCCCACAGTCTCTTTGCCTTGCCCCCTCCCTGGCCCCCTTTACGTCCCACCTCAAGACTCCTATTCGATAGCCTCATTCGTCACTCTAAATCCCCTCTTCTCTTCCCCCCACCCACGCGTCCCCAGCTCGGGTCTGACACAATGACTGTCCAGCGCCTTGGGATGTCCTGACATGAAAGGCGCTATACAATGTCATTTTGTTGTTCATGTTGTAAGATATGGTTCTGCGAAAAAAATATCTGCTGAGTTCACCCACAAAATACAGTTCACTCCACCTACTGTATATCCCGTGAAGTGCTTTGAAGCATCATCAATGTCAAATGTAAGGTTGATTATTATTTATATATTACACAGGCTAAATTATATATTTTGATATATATATGAATTTTTTAAAAAGCCTACGGTTGAATTTTATTATAATAATCCTTGCAATTGATGTAGCGCCTTATCACGCCTTTGAGATGTCTCAAAGTGTTTCACAGAATATACTGTACAGTGGATTAACTGTATATTATTACGTTTTAGGTTTTAGTGTAGTATTATATCAAGAATAAAAAAAAGACACTTATGACATTTCTGACATTGTTCTCTTATAGTAACTATTTTAAAAACTTAACCCCTCGGTGGCATTTTTTGATGGAATTTGCCGACGGCGAAATGTTTGAGCGGCCTTTCTGTATATCTGACCCCTTTCTCCCCGGCTGTCCGGGAGATAGTGACAGTTGCAATAGGTTCACCTGCGCATGTCATTCCAGCTGCTTTAGAGTGAAATATCACCTGCTGGGATAGAGCTGTGGCTGAGCATTCACTTCCACTTCATTCCTAAATCGCCCGAGAGTTTGTTTTGACACCACTCCCGCCAGGTTATTTGCACTCACTCTCTCTCTCTTCCAATAATAATACTTCAGCTTTCGATGCTTGCTCCTCACAGGTTCTTAAAGAACAAATGTCATCTTGAAAGCAATGTCATTGAGAATACCGTAGTTACCTGCTGTACTTTCTGCATTTGCAGTTGTCGAGGTGTTCACATTAAAAGCACGGTTTTGACATCAGGATATTTGCCTGACTACACAGCTGTTTATTATTTTATACAATAATAATAATCCTGACAGGATACAGGGCCTTATCACTCTTCGAGATGTCTCAAAGCACTTCACACACTGAGCTCCTGTAGCTCAGTGGTTAGATCCCTCGCCTTATCAGCCAGAGACCTGTGTTTCGAATCCAGGCAGATCAGAACGAAACATTGGGCAAGTTTCCTTACTCCACACACATGCGCCTGATAATAATCCATCCCCACAAAAAAGCACAATAATAAAAATTGGCCATTTCAATCCACGATTGTTTGTGGGACATTGCTGTGCACAATTGGCTGTCGTGTTTCGCCTACAAATAAACAGTCAATTCACTTTGCAGTATATTCTGCAAAGCGCTTTGAGAAGTCTAGGAAGACGTGAAAAGCACTATGTCAAATGCAAGGATTATTATTATTTTTACTGTAAGTAAAAGACCGTTCTTATGTTCAGTGATTTTGAAACAACATTCCTGAAAATCAGCGGACTTTGTCCCTGGATCATTTTAGGGGGTGATTCCAGCCACATTTGGGAAACTAAAATGATGATTTGCAGATCCACCAATGCCTTTGTGGAAACTGGAAACCATTGCATAATAAATAAAAATTTGTCCCATTCATGACAGGAGGACACCTCAAAAGTGTAACATTGGGCGAGTTTCCTTACTCCACAAGCCTCTGTTTACCCAGGAGTAAGTGGGAACCAGATTGGTAGTTGATTGGCGGATCACTTTTCCGGGGGTAATAATTCCTTAAAAAAAATAATCCTTGCATTTGATATAACACTTTTTACATCTTATCGACGTCTCAGAGCGCTTCACAGAATATACTGTTAAGTGAATTGAATGTATATTTGTGGGCGGATAAGGCACTAAATGAAAATGCAAGTGTTGTTGTTGTTATTATATATATGTAATGGCACATGGAGATCATGCCCCTGTTCTGAGAATCAAACTGCGGTTTGCTCAATTTAGTAGACTAAATAATAGACTAAATAATTATTTATATGATAATATATATAAATAATAATAATCCTTTTACACACAGCGACCAGGCAGTTCAGAGAGATCTTTAAACTTGTGCAAAAGTTACACGTCTTTAATGACACTGTTCTCATTGGGGGCAGAAGAGAGGAAAGCAGCCACCGCTGTCGCTGTTCAGTTAATTTTCTTCCCAAAAAGCCTTGTGATACCTCTGTGTGTATGGGTGTGTGCACTAACTTGCACTCTGTAAAAAAAAAAACAGATCGGGCACTGCAGGGTTTTTAATTAAAATAAAAGCTGTGATATACATTGATCTGCAAGCTTTACTCAGGGTGTGTGTGTGTGTTTTGCTGTTTTGTGGCAAAATTAAATCTAAATTAATCAACTCACCCTCGCTCTCTCTCTGCCTCTCAAAGAGTACACTCCGGAGAGTGCATTGCTGCAGTACCGGCAGCATTCTGAGCTAGCGCCACCATCAGACACCTAGTAGCAGCATTCCAAAATACTGATGCAACACAAAACACCCAAAAAATGCATTTTTCCAGATAAATTCTGGTTAATCGAATGCGGACCTTTTTTTTTGATGCCGGTTATACGGAAGTTCCAGTTGATTGGGTCACGGATAAACAGGCTTTTACTGTATTTAGATTCGATACACTGGACAGACCACAACAGATGAAAGAAAATGTTAGCCTACAGCTACCTGTTTTGTGGAGCTACTGTGGTTAGAGCACTTGCCTTACAAGTGTGAGACCCGTGTTTCGAATCCCAGGCAGATCAGGGTAAAACCTTGGGCAACTTTTCTTACTCCACACACATGCCTAATAATTCATCCAAAAAAATAAGTGAAAATAGGTCATTTTCAATCCACGACTGTTTGTGGGGACGCTGCAGTGAGCGATTGGCTGCCGCGTTTCGCCCACTTCACTTCACAGTATATTCTGTGAAGTGCTTTGAGATGTTGATAAGATGCGAAAAGCGCTATATCAAATGCAAGGATTTTTTTGATCCATAGTTTAATTTTTTTGGTGAGGAAAGGGGAGGAACGGAAATCAAGAATTTGCATTGCCTTTCCTGTTTTTTTCGGCAAATAATTTATTTATAACTTTTAAAGGAATATTTTGTGGCTGGTCTAAATGTAAATTTTCTTTGATGATTGACGTGACTTGTTTCTACTCCGGATTTGTATCACAAATTGATTTATTTTCCATTCAAAGGACAGATTCTCGAGATGAGCGTTAGACTTACACTTGATTCTAAGCGCTCCGAGACTTTTAACCCACATGGAGTGCACTGTATAAATACACGTTGTTATTGCTTCTTTTGTGACTTAGATTCCTTTTACAATTGTTGCATATTGCCACAGGTAGTAACAACAACAACAAAATGACATCTATAGAGCGTTTTTCACGTCAGGACGACGTCCCAATGCACTGAACAGTCAGATCGGGACCCGAGCAGAGAAGATGGGCAGAGTAAGGGGCAAGGGAGGTAGAGAGTTAGGAGTGGAGGGAGAAAGTTGAGAGAGCAGCAGAAGGCATGGTCGAAGAGAAGGGTGTTGCAACTGGCCTTGAAGGAGGCGAGGGAGGGAGCAAGGCGAAGGGACTGGGATGCAGTTCCAGAGTGTGGGCGGCAGAGAGACTGAAAGCCTGTCCGACGATGGTAGGGCAGGAGACATGGAGCAGACTGAAAGGAGGTGGCGGGGCTATGATTATGGCATTTTTTGTATTGTTCACTTGATGGATTTTAGTCACTCGCAAGTAAAAATAGAGCGTTATTGAAAACCTATTATTAAAAGTACTCATCTCTGTTGTCACCCCAGGACTTCAAGATGATTCGAGAGCAGCGGAAAGCCATTGCCAAGTTTAAGGAACCTGCGCATGCGTCTGCATTTCAACAGAAGTTTCACAGGTAAAATCGTCTTCTTCTAAATTTCCTAAAATGTTCTCTTTCCCCAAATGAAAAGTGAAACTCAATAATAATAATAATAATAAAATTTAATTCAGTCCAGTCCAGATGGATTTTTTTGTTGTTGCATGTTTTCCTCTGTAATAAAATTCAGATTCGGATTAAATTTTTAGTCCCCACCGTTTTATTTGTAGACTGTGTCTACGTGTGTTAATATTATGTTCAGTCACTGTTTTAGTTCAGCCCCTCTGGGACTCCATCCCGCAGTCCCTTCACCTTGCTCCCTCCCTCGCCTCCTTCGTGGCCGGTCTCAACACCCTCCTCTTTGACTGCGCCTTCTGCTGCCCTCCCAACTCTCTCTCTCCCCTCCCCCATACACTGCCCCTCTCCCTTGCTCAGGTCCCGACCTGTCTGTTCAGCGCCTTGGGACGTCCTCCCGATGTGAAAGGTTGCTCTATAAATATCATTTTGTAGTTGTTCAGAGGTCACTGTATTTTTGTATTTAGCCCCTTCCATCATTATTATGATTATTCACATGAATTGTCCTTGTATGTTTCGCAGGCACATGATAGATCTGTCCCATATCAATGTTGCACTGATCATGGATGATTGAATGCTCTTCCGATTGGAAAAACCCAAGCTCGTTACTTAGTTGTTCAGAAATACAGATCAAATCAAGTCGGGAAATCAATCAATCAATCAATCAAGCTGTGAAACTGCAGTATTAGCACCAAGAGAGTAACATCTAAGCTAATCGGTGTGTCATGAGATTGGTGGAACCAAAAGGTATTGTTGCCGCCGGGCGAGGCGCGGCGCTACAGCACAACCCCGTTTTGACGGATGTATGTGAAGCTACTGGAGAAGATTGTGTTTATACTGTTGTTTCTACATGTTATGGTACATGTTTGTTGTCACCCAATGGAACTAAGCCTTTTGACAAAAAACACACGCGTGTGGATTCACAATATCACAAAACAGATTGAACTTAGCTGTAAACAGTGACTGAACCAGGCACTGTACAAGTAAGACTGCTGCCTATCTACCTACCTACCTACCTACCTACCTACCTACCAAACGTAATAGAAGACCTTAACTGTGAATAGCACTAGATAATGGTTGCTGCAGTCTTCTTCGCTCCTTGCAAGATCAGACAAAACAAAACATTAAACGCTCTGTAGCTTCTTTTAAGACCACTTGTACCTCTGATGTGAACTAATTTAACATTTGCTTTGATCATCTAAAGTTAGTAAAGGTTGGTCTATTTTTTCCTTTCCCCGCACCTCCCCTCACCTTTGAACCGAAGAGTTCAGAACTACATTTAAGAAATGCATGCAGATAGATGATGATATCTGAACTTTCGGGCGCTTGTAAAAAAAATTGTTCTTAAACTTTATTACTCTTTTTGAACATTGACTGAAACGTGACATTTATGATATAGGGGGAAGCTGCGCATGGTGGGAGGAAGGGGTTGGGGACAGGGAGGGAGTGAGTGGGGGGCAAAGGAGAGGATTTTGACCCCATTTAGTAGCCTAGAGATGAGGTTTTCCTTTAGTTTGTTATGATAGGGAACCTCACTGGAAAGAAAATGGAAAACCAATAAAAAATAATCTCCTCTGTCCATGAGATGTCCATGCATCTTAATTTTTCCCACTCCAGACATTCACAGTAACATCGACATACTCACGATAGTTGGAACGTGCTTGCAGTCGGGTTCTCTCTCTCCCAACTATTTAGATTAGTTCAGTCAAAACCCAGCCTACAATGAAGCTACCATCACAGAGAAGTTGCTTCACAAGTAGGCGAATGTGAAGGGTTTCAGTCTATAAAACAAATTGTATCTATCGGGATGAGGAGGGGGTGGGGTGGAGGGGGGGAATATAAATTTAAAGCTTTTGGGTTCATTACCCGATAATCACTTCGAAGTTAAGTCTCAATTGTCATTATATTACGTGAGCTGCAGCGAATAGGGTAGAGCAATTAAATCTGACACACTTTGGATTGAAGGTAGATGCAAATATGTCGATTGCCTTAAAACAACTTGTGCTGTATGTACTGGCTGAAAGTTCATTACTTTAGCCTCGGCTGATCAGCAGTTATCCTGCCTCGTATGTTACTACTAGTCAAGAGAAAATGTTTAAATTAGGGAGTACAATTTTGGACTTATAATTGGATCCTAGGATGTTATAGCTCCAGACACTGCCCCGTAAACAATCTGAAATGTTTGATTTCAATCTTGAACAATTATAAATTTGAGGTTTTTTTTTAAAAAAGTAAATGAAATCGGTGGAATTAGTTTCCTTTATTCTACCCATTCGTTGATTTCTTTATTTACTTGTCTATTTTGCCAGCAAATGCAAATCTCCTTCGTAACATTTTTCAAACTTAGTCTTCAGCCCTGATTTGCTGGTGAATTATTTCAGCAACTTGCGAATGGGACTTGACTTCTAACTTGAGGCAATGAGGAGGGAAAATATAGTTCCTGTGCCACAGGGTATTTTAAACAAAAAAACTAGAGCAGGGTTGTGTGGGCTGATTAGATTTTTTTTAAAAAAGAGAATGAATTAAAAAAATGTAGGTTATTAATGTAGCTTGGTGTATAGGAACACTTTAAAAATATATATATACTATATTGCGAATAATGCAAAGTAGTATTTTTTGAGTTGTGGAATTCAGGTGATGGATTATATCATCAGAAAGGCCCAATCCTTTTTGTGCGGGGGGGAAGTGTTTTAGACTACAGTCATTTCAGTGTTTTTCCTATATTTAGCCAGGATTCAAATTTAGTATTTAACTTAAAACACAGCTTGAGGACATTGATACTAAAATCGAGGTCTGTCTTGATTTGAATTGCGAGGAGCCAGAGGTATGTTACTGAGATTCAAGAAAGTATTCGCTAAATAGTTTTATCTGATAGGGGGGAAAACCTTTAATGGATGGAAATGACTAGAAAGAAATGCTTGGGAATTCACTGATCCGCTGTCACAGATTTTGGAGATGAATCATTTGGTTGCATCAGCTTTGTAGATCAGCGACTTTATTTTTTTACAAAATGTTTAAAAAGGATCAGTATTTTGGCATAATCTGGTAATCCTCATCTGTGGCTGCAAATTAAATTCCTCCCCTTGTAACATTATCATACCAGAAATGTTCACAAAAGATATGGATACCAGTTAGATAGACGGATTAAACAGATAGAATATTTAGCGGGTGGGGTTAAAGATATATGTTAGTTTATACGATTGGGTTGAACTGAGGTTTGATGCGAATTGTCTTTTTTATTTTGCTTTGCACAGCGAGTTTTGTGCAACGACAACTTCATAGCATAAGTGTTAAGTTTCTTATAATGGGTTCTGTAAACTTCTGTTGGAAGATGTACGGCAGATTCGGGTTGGCAGACCATGCTATTGGTTAGGAAGTTTCTTTAAAAAGTGGACTTGCGTACAATGAGATAGTTATTGGGTGCAATCACTTGATATTTGAGGTCAGTTTGATGAGGATCAGGATTGCATATCTGCAGATTAAACTGTACTAAGAACGGAAATAGGTTAGGACTAAATTGAGCCTCAAGTTTTTTTGTTTCAATGCTGAATTTGTGGTCGTAGGTTCTGGCAGTGGCTTTTAAACTCCAGATTTGGTACGTTTTTAGTACTTTTTTTTCCCCCAATTTAAAGAAAAGGCTAATGCCACAGATTCCCTGCAAGGATATACAGTACATATGTGCGAGTGGGTGGGTGTAAATAATGTCTATAACAGATCACTTTAATTCGAAGAGACGTTTCAATTGAGTTCACTGTTTTTGCGTGCAAGTCATTCGCTAATATACAGAGACTAAATAAGGCAGGTTATGCTTAATGCTGTCAGAGGGAGGGAGGGAAGGAAGGCAGGCAACAGGATATGTCATGTCCCATCCAAAATCTAGGTGTGATATAATTTTAGTTCTATCGGGGAAGATTTGCTGCAACCATCATCAGAGGTGTTCACTGAACATTACTGGGTTTCACTTTATAATTAAAAAAAAGTGCAAAGAAGCATTTGTAAAGTAGTACCCGCGATGTCCATCTCCTTTTTAGACTGTGTGTTGTTAGGCCATAGTTACTGAAAGTCAAGTCGCCTGTGTTTTTTTTTGCAATGTGTTTTACTTTGAGGTTTATTGGTGCAATGATTGTTGAACTGAATGGAACGAGACATCCATTGTATTAATCTGTGTTTTTGATAAAGATCACCTTTCTCCCATATGTACTTTTCTCCTGTTTATTTGCATGAATCTATTTTGTTTTTATATATTAAAAAAACTCAGATATATAATATAATATATATATTTTTTGAACAAACTGGTCAGTGAGTACATGGAGCCAAATTTTGGTTTTTTTTTTTTTTTCTGTTGATGAATCAGCCATAGTCCTTGTGTGTGTGTGTGTGTGTGTGTAGTGGGTGCATGATGATTTTGCTAGGTACTTTAGGTTATGAATCTAGAATGATTTGAATGATCTCGGGAGTCACTGCTATTGCTGTTAGCTTGTTTGCCTTTGGTGCATTAAAAGTATGCCATTCTTATTCACATGTAGGTTCTGAATTTCATCACCATGGGACGTCCTCCCGACGTGAAAGGCACTCTCTCTCAATGTAATTTTGTTGTTGCTGTTGAATCAGTCGCCGTACATGTTGACGAGTATGGCGTTACCCTTAATGCATTGAAAACCTTTTGGCAGTCTGTTCAGATAGGTTGTGGCCACTTGCTACGAGGGCGGTGTAGCAAGTACTTTGTTTGCTCCCTTACCTCTCTCTCTCTCTCCTCGGTGCAATATTTCAAAGCTTCCCCGTGCTTTGCTGGGGAAATTAAGTTTTTTTTTACACACAAAGCATTTTAACGAGGTGCCTTCCAAAAGCCAGTTGATAACAACAAAATTACATTGACGTAGCGCCCTTTTCACACAGGGTGGAGTGAATGAAGTGTCTCGGACACTATATCGCTCTCGGGAGCAAAGTGAATGCCCTGGTTGCAACCCAGTTGTGCCTCAGTGTATTGTTGGAGGCATCCTCTAAAGCACCGCTTTTCCTTCCCAGCCATGTGTTTGGTTTTTATTAACTGCTTCGCAAATGTTTCCCGACAAACAAGCATTGACCGGAGAGACTTTGTAATGCTGCACAGAAGAGGTGCTAGGAAGGCAGGGCTAAAAATGTGAAACAAGTGCTTCTCCACACCCCCCCCCCCCCACCACCCGCACCCCCCGTCTCTTTCACTAGCCTCGTCTCTATTTTTTGAGCCGGTTATTTGTTTTCCCGATCTACTCTGGAGTGAATTCATTTGAGATAGATGCAGATTTATAGCCCGTGACACCCACGCACGCAATCAAAGTTCACTGTTGAACTATGGTATAAATGGGTTAGGCTGTGTAAACCGTGATTCGAGATGGACAGGAAATTAAGGAAATACGCTGAAATTTAAGGTGATGATATTTCAGGGTAGGCAGGTGTATAAAATTATCATTAGAAGTTAAAAAAAAAGCACCCCTTTAATAACTTGGTGACTGTATAAGATTGCCGAGGGTAGGTGGCTAAACCAGCTAGTAGACTGTCAGATGTGATTGAACAAATGCTTTAAAAATTCAAACATTTTAATACAAAGCCTTATTCGTCACAAAATGCAGTGCAATGTATCAGCGTAAATATGTAATTTTGAACGTTTTTTGGGAGGGCTTTGCATCTTTCCATATGTCCTATTAGTCTCATATCCTGCAATCCCCTGCTACGCTGGCTGTGAGGGTGGGTCTGAATGAATTTCTGGCCTTTCAGATCGAAAATACCGTGTTTCGATAGCTGGAATTAAATTGTCTCCCTGTGTATTTTCAAACTATGTTTCTAGCTAGTCCGTGTGTACATTGATGTGCTCTTTAGAAATACAGTCATTCAAGCTTGCCTTGTTACATTTCTGATGTGTAGTAGCTTTATTTGGTTCTCTTTTGGCTTCACCTACTCACTGTGGTGTTTTTTTTTGTAAAACTACATTCTGTGATATTTTTTTGTCCTGCCTTTGTAGGAATTTGCGGCTACATATATTCATTTATTTATATATATGAATAAGAAAATGAGTGTTCAAATTCAAGTTGTAATGAAACGGTGCAATGTCAAGAGCTGCTGAGCTGTTTGAACTGTTCAATGGTATAAGATAGGAATATCTCTTCAGTGAGTTCACTTTCCCTTTTGTTGTACTCGTTAGAAAATGCCCATTTTTTTGCTTCACGAGCATTTTAGTGATCGGTCGTCAGTTGGAACGCCTTTTGTGATAATTAGCTGTTCTTAAAATTAGAATGTTTTCTCCCTCTGTCTCCCCCCCCCCCCCCCCCCCCCCACACACACACACACATCAGGTTTCTAGGTATCTTTTTTCCACCTATAACTATTTATATAAATATGTGATACTGAATGATGTTCCTTCCTTTACAGTTTAAAATATGATGTGCTCCATTGGTTTAAAAAGCGGATTTAAGCCTTTTTTTAAAAGTCGATTTTATTTATTTAAGATTTATTAATAGTTCTTAGCCACATTTTCCTTTGGCTAGAAATTTGGGGTGGGGGGGGGTGGGGTGGGGGTTAATATTAATGTGTTATTGTGTCATTTAAAATGTTAGAATACAAAGGATTTCTTGTAAGTGGGTTTTTTTCCAATATAAACACAAGAAATTGTCGACTCGTTTGTGGCTGAAATCTTTGGCCACTGCAAGCGAATTCTTACGAACAAACTGATTCACATTGAATCTTGCTGTAGCTTTTTGTCAGAGCTCTTTATAGAATGCAGATAGGAAGAATCCGGTGTGTTTTTGTGTGTTGTAACGTCAGTTCGCAAGATTTTTTTTGTTTTAAGTAGCTATCAAATAGCTGTTAGTTAGTTAGTTAGTTAGTTAGTTAGTTAGTTAGTTAGTTAGTTAGTTAGTTAGTTAGATAGTTAGTTAGTTAGTTAGATAGATAGAACTGGAATCGTTTTGTTTAATTTTTACATTTGATATATAGTGTCTCAAAACGCTTGCTACAGCTTATTTATAGTGTGAAGAAGTGTGTTATCTGTGTTTAGTGGATTTTCACATGATTCTGAATATCACAGTGAAAGATACGAGTATAATTTCGGAATATACCGCTTGTAATTTTTTCACTTAAAATTTTTTTTTTATGACCCTATGTCGAACAGCAAATTTTTCTTTTCTAATTTATTTATCAGGGCCTCCCAGTAAAACACCTTCCTACACATTCTCAATTGGGCAGGAATTGTGAAAAAATGTACCACAGAATCTGGAATAACAGCAGCAAGTGTAGTATTATTGTTTTCTAAATTCTTTATCCTGGTTTTTGTCTGATATCGTGATGTTACCTGACTGGTTAAATAATCTGTTCTTATTAAGATAACAATAACTTCCAGAGCACTTTAGTAAAGATAATGCTTCATAAAATGTCTGCCCCTCCCTCCTTCCGCCCCCACAAAAAAATCTTTAGTTTTATTTTTTAAAATACAAATATGAAAACAAAGTTTTCTGTGTAAACTGCGACTGGGTGGGGTGGGGGGGGAATGTTTCCTCATTTGTAGTGCAGATTTCCTCAGATCATTCTTTGCTGGCTATTTATTCCCCCCCGTCGTACGAATAAAATTGTGGATGGTTTGTTCGGTCGAGTTAAGGGCCTGACATTGGCGGGTCGCTCCAGCTTCCGGAGAAGGGCAAACTTGTCAGCCGGTCGCTTGTTTCAAGAGGGAATTTTAAAGCGGGAATCGGGAGGGGAAAATGTAAAGTTGGAAATGAATTCACCAGTGAAGGCGCCTCTGTTGCCTACTTGAGCACAAAGGTTGTATTGCTTCTTGTCCTTCAGATTTACCTCCTCATCAAAAATGCCCCCCCTCCCACTCCACACCCCCCCCCCCCCCCCCCAATTTTACATGATAATGAATGTGTTTTCAGATTTTAAACCATTCAAACAAGCAACAAGTAGCTTTTCAAGTAGCTTGTTAAACTTTCCTCTGCACTTTAATGTAGCCACATTTCATAATTTGGGACGCTGCAATTAGGTGGGTGGACAGGTATAATAATAATAATCTTAATAATAGTGTACATGAAATCCATTTCTCCTTAACCAACTCTAGTTTAAAGACGTATTGTTGACCCCAGGAACTGATTATTTTTTTAATTGATTTCTCGACAAAGGAAAATACATCAGTCATAAAACAGCCCTTTCATGTCAGGAGGGTGTCCCAAAGCGCCTCACAGGATATTACTGTTAAGTGCAGTGACTGTGTTTTGTGTGCGAATGAGGCAGCCAATTTGTGGATAGTAATACTGTAGGGTGAAGATTATTTAGGATTGAGCTAACTGGTCTGTACATGTGTACAGCTGGCCATTGATGGCTTGCACATTATCCGTAATTATTTGCTACCTTTGAACCATACATTAAATTATTATTATAATAATAATCCATGCATTTGATACAGCACCTTAACAAGCTGTAGAGACGTCTCAAAGCGCTTCCTTCACAGGATACACTGTAAAGTGTAAGGATTATTTTGTGGCCGATGAAAGTTTATTTTATGCCAAGTTTGATTTTCTCCATTTAATATTTCAACCATTCAGGAATCCCTTTGATCTCTCGATATTAAATGTAAAGACGGCTTTCCGTCCCTGTGCTGAGCACCTTGCAAACTGCGCTGACTTCTTAACTCCCCCCCACCGCCAAAAAAACAACAACCCTCTATCTAGCATAATATTTCCTCAAGTCTGGGTCAAGGGTTAGCAGGGATGTGGGAATCTTCTGCTTTCCCAAGTTTATCTCTATCCATCGTTCTATGTTAATATTTTTGTTCAACAGATTTACTGTGTTGCTAGTAATTGTGAGCGTGGAGTGTGAGAGCTGATGTCACTCACGGAGTTTCCTAACAGTTTATTTTCCCTACAGATAGACCGCAATCTGAGGAGCCAATCTCCCGATCTTTTTGATTCTATGTTTTCACTTGACTAACGGATTTTGCTTTGTCCACAGGGAGCTTATTCCTTTTGTTAAAAAAAACTGTTGTTTCAGTGTTTTGAAGGAGTTTTTTTGTACCTTCTGATATGATATGATATGCTTAGTATTTGAAGTTGTCAAAAAAAAGACACTGCATTTTTAACTCTGTGAGTGCGTGCTTGTGTGTGTGTGAGTGTGTAGATGTGTGTGTGTGTGTAGATGTGTGTGTGAGTGAGAGGATTGCTTCAAGTGTGATTTTGATGACTGGTACCAACATTCTAGTACGTACATTCTGACACAACTCAAGATAGACTCTGTCCATGTTTGAGAGAGAGAGAGAAAGAGAGGCTGTGTGAGTTTCTAATGTAGTTTGTATTTTCTCATCACTTCTGCACTGAACCTCTCTTTGTTCCTCATTTTTTAATACCTGAAAATGTTAATACCTCATTAGGACTTAGAACTGTTAATGGGAGGTAATTATTACTGTCACAGTATTTCCTGCAGATACAGCTGTGTAATCTTTCATTTGTTTCTGACGAACAATGCATTATAAATGATATACCTCGGCTGTCCGTCTTAGCAGCTCTCTCTCAGTGGCTGATAACACTGCGTTGAGTAGATGTGCTTCTGGTAATTCCTTAAGGTTTTATTAATTATATTTTATTACAGGTTAGCCCACAGAGGAGGCTCGATCCACAAGCGAGTGGAATTTGCTACCTATCTTGCTTAAGAATTTTTGTAATTGCTTTCATTAACCGACTTGTTTCTCTTGCAGCTTAAGGCCAGTGGAAGACTAGAGAGGACTTGACTTGCCTGTTCGCGTTAGTTAGCTCCTGTTTTCAGTGGTAGAAGCTATTATTTATTGTTTCAAACAATTTCTACAAATGAAAACTGAGGAAATGAAAAGCAGTTCTCAACTGCTGTTGTATCTCACTGACCTTGATCCTTCCTAACCTGAGGTTTTATGTAGATTGTATCGCAAGTTGCAAAAAAAACCTTTTCTACGATGATTCCATTGTGGTTTTAACACCGAGAGTTCCTAGCTAGTAATTAATGGATTCCAAGTTGCCACGCATCTCTGTGCGAAAATACATGTTCTTTGAATCAACCTGTTATATTACGTTTTATGAAATGTTCCAATATTGTTTGTGTACACACGCCTTCTCAACTACCTCAAAATGTTTTCATTTCATTTTTAAAAAATTGTGGAATGTGTATATATTTATTGATATATTTTTATTGAAAAAAATACTATGAATATTTTTTAGAACAACAATGTTTTTTAATAGCAAACCACTACTGTATTTGACCCACTGTTGAAATGTGAATCATGTGATTTGGTATAATATAATAAAACCTGTTTCAAAAACACCGGTCTAATTCTGTTTGTCCATTGGAACACATTTGCAATATAGCATTCAGTCGTTGCCAACTGATAACTTGTGTGGAATTGATCTTTGAAAACACCTCATAATAATTTGTGATAATAGTCCCAGTAGCTCAGTGGTTAGAGCACTCGCCTTACAAGCGTGAGACCTGTGTTCGAATGCAGGCAGGTCACAGTGCGAAACCTTGGGCAAGTTTCCTTACTCCACACACACACACACACCCACACACACACACACATGCCTAATAATAATCCAAAAAAACCCCACGATAATAAAATTGGGTCATTTCAACCCACGACTGGTTGTGGGGATGCTGCTGTGCGCAATTGGCTGCCGCTTTTTACCCACAAATATAGTCAATTCACTTTACAATGTATTCTGTGAAGCGTTTTGAGACATCTAGAAGACGTGAAAAGCTGCTGTATCAAATGCAAGGATTATTATTATTATCCTTTTGTGTGAGATAGCGCCTGGGGGTGAGATGATTGCTTTATGTTGTTCAGACTTCTCGATGTGCTTCACAGAATTGTTTTTTTCAGAAACAGTCATGGGTTTGAGTGACCACATTATTAAGTTCTTGAAAGTGAGTCTTGAAGGAGATGAGGGGGGTGGCGAGATGGGTGGGGTGAGTGTTTCCGGTGGGTGGGGGCAGGCAAGCTGAAGGCCCGACTGTTGAAAGATCCTCTCTTATTTTTTAAATGCCTCCACTCCTCTGCACCCCCCTCCCTGCCTCTCCGACCTCTCCTCACAACAGCAGTCATTGCCTTTGCTCCACCGGGTCTGGCCTCCTCCTTGTCCCCCCGAATCCTTCGCTCCACCCTCGGCGGCCATGCCTTCAGCCACTAAGCCCCGAGGCTCTGGAACTCCCTCCCTCACTCCCTTCGCCTTGCCCCCTCTCTTTCTATTTTCAGATCTCGGCTAAAGATCTTTTTTTTCGACCGTGCCTTCGGTCACCTTCTTCCCCTCTCTCCCCCATGGTTCGTCCCCGGGATCTGTTATTGTGAAGCACTCTGAGACACCATCCGGCGTGGAAGGAGTGAGCGCGCTGTGTAAATCCAAGTTGTTGTTGGGGAAGAACAGAGGGAGGGAGGGGGACAGACAGGCTGGTGAAGTTTTAAGCAGGTCGCAGAGGAGCAAGAGCGTGGAAAGGCTTTGAAACAAATTCATTTGGAACCACAATCGCAGTCACAATGTGTGTGTGTGTGTGTGTGCACTAATTGCCGTTTGATAATGAGCAAAAAAAAGGGCCCAGAGAAGAGGAAGGAGGAGATGACAGATGGACAATTAATTGTTTTTTTGTTGGTACGAGGCGGTAAGTTGCCTGATTTACAAAATAATGACCTCTTTTCCTTTATAGAACTGGGCTTTCATCCTCGTGTAAAACCACAGGAGGAGGAGCGGAGGCGGATCACGCAATCGCAGAAAGTCAGCAAAACATGAATGCTTGGATATAGCCAACAGGCCTTCTTCAGAGCATCAGGCAGGCAGCGACATAATAGTGTTAATAATAATCCTTGCATTTGATATAGCGGCTTTTCACATCTTATCGACGTCTCAAAGATCTTCACAGAATATACTGTAAAGTGAATTGACTACATTTGTGGGCGAAACGCGGCAGCCGATTGCGCATAAACAGTCGTGGATTGAAAATTATCTATTTTTGTCATTTTGTTTTGGTTGGATTATTATAAGGCATGTGTATGTGTGGAGTAAGGAAACTTGCCCAAGGTTTTGCCCGGATCTGCCTGGATTTGAACACACTTGTAAGTCAAGTGCTCTAACCAACAGAGCTCCACAAAGTGGGTGGGGGGGGGGGGGCGGCGAGCTTCCAGATGGTGTTTTTTTTTAAAATGGCTCGGGACAAAGCTAAGGAACACATTAGGTGACACTGGGGGCAGGGGGAAAAGGTCACTCGAAATAATTTTTCTGATTGCAGAGTGAAACAGACAGACGTTAAGTAAATATCAGAAATAATAAAGCAACTACAACAGATTACAGGAGCTCCAGTAGCAGAGTGGTTAGACCACTCGCCTTACAAGTGTTTGAATCTTCGATGTCTTAAATGAACATAACTAATCATATTTTAATGTGTGCGTGTGTTTTTAAATAAATCCACCATAAATTAGGTCAGGAGGTAGAGCTGGAGCAGTGAGTGAGTTCGGAGAGTAAAGTATCTGATGTGAAGGATAATAATGATAATAATAATAATCTTTGCATTTGATATAGTGCCTTATAACATCCTCGAGACGTCTCTATATATGATTTAGTATCTTTTATGCCAAAAGATAAAACTGTACAATTGGCTGCTGCGTTTCGCCCACAAATATACAGTCGATTTCATTTTACAGTATATTCTGGAAGCGCTTTGAGACATCGATAAGATGTGAAAAGGCGCTATATCAAATGCAAGGATTATTATTATTGGGGCTTTTGGAATCCCTGTAACTCAGTAGTTAGAACGCTCGCCTCGGAAGCGAGAGGACCTGGGTTCGATTCCCGGGCGGGTCAGGTCAGGACGAAACCTTGGGTAAGTTTCCTTACTCAACACACACACAAGCGCCTGATAATAATACCTCCAAAAACAAAACAATAATACGTTAGTCACTTCAACCCACACTGTTTGTGGGGACGCTGCTGTGCGCAATTGGCTGCTGCGTTTCACCCAAAAATCTATAGTCAATTCACTTTACAGTGTATACTGTGAAGCGCTTTGAGACAAAGATGTGATAAGGCGCTGTATCAAATGCCAGGATTATTATTATTAAAAGGACATATCGCAATATCTCACCCGCAAAATACACAGTCGATTCGCAGCCATGATGCGCGTTGAGACGTCTCAACAATGTGATAAGACAGTGGATCAATAATTGATTTGAAATTATCGATGGCGAGGATTATTAATCGTATTATTATTGTTAAAACACTTCACTTAACAGGTTGCAGATTGTGAAGTGTAATGACTGTGTGCCTCACAGGCTGTGAAGTTTTGTGCTGTGATTTCTCTTGTCCTTGATGTCTTCAGCGATGTTTGAAGCGTAATTACCACAGGGTGCCGTGACCTATATATTTATACAATCAGACGCGATACCTGGGAGTAGGCCACAGCGCTGTAACCTAATTAATTAATTAGGATAATGAACCACAAGGGCTGTCACTGTGGTTAGAGCGCGCCGCCTAGCAAGCCAGAAGACCTGGGTTCGATTCCCGGCAGGGCGGAACCTTGGCCAAGTTTCCTTACTCCTCACAACACACGCACGCACGCACACACACATACACACACTCATCTCTGTTTACCCAGCGATAAGTAGGAAACCTGGTTGTAAAGTCGATCGCCTTTTCTGGGTGCGATAATTCCACAAAACAGGATATACTCACACAGCTGTTGACCGTGTATTTTGTAGGCAAATGTGGGAGCCAATTTCACGCAGCAGTGTCCCACAAATAGTCGCGGATTGAAGCCAACAAATTATTATTATTTTTGATTGATTTTTTGAAGGGATTATTACCCCCAGAAAAGCAGTCCACCAATCGACTAACAACCGGAGCTCCAAAATAATAATAATAATAATCCTTGCGTTTGATATAGTGCCTTTTCACCTTATCTTCTAGACTGTGTCTCAAAGCGCTTCATAGAATATAGTGTAAATTGAATTGACTGTATATATTTGTGGGCGAAATGTGACAGCCAATTGCTCACAGCAGCGACCCCCACACACAGTCATGGATTGAAATGACCAATTTTATTATTGTGGTTTTTTTGGGGGCAGATTATTATCAGGTGTGTGTGTGCGTGGAGTGCAAGAAAAACTTGCCCAAGGTTTCGCCCTGTAACTGACCTTGCCTGGATTCGAACACAGGTCTCACGATTGTCAAGGCGAGTGTTCCTAACCACTGAGGCTACAGGAGCTCCACACATCCATTCAGGAACAACCCACAGATGACATTCCTTTCAAGGGGAACTGGATGCCTACATGAAGCTGCCAAACGCATCCAGTTTAAAAACTGGGTTACTCACAGAGAGAGATCCTTAATGAACGAACTTTCCTGACTAGGTAGGACAGGGCTCTAGGGAGTTTTCACAAGGTATAAAGTATCCTTCTCCGCCTTGTAAATTTCTGCAATGGGTGAGCTTTCAAAAAACCACTAAGGAGTTTGTTAGGGTAAATAGAGAGAAGTTATTTCCGCTCACAGGGAAGTCAGTGACTAGAGGAGGAGAAGGAAAGATAAAAGATATTTTATATATATATTTTAAAAAACCACAAAAGAGAATTTAGAAGGATTTTTTTTTTGACTCAGAGAATGTGTTTGTGGGTGTGGAAAGCACTTGCCAAGTAAATTGGTGGAGATGGATTCGAATAATAATAAAAATAATAATCCTTGCATTTGATGCAGCGCCTTATCACGTGTTCAAGATGTCTCAAAGCGCTTCACGGACACACTGTAAAGTGAATTGACTGTATATATTTGTGGGTGAAACGCGGCAGCCAATTGCGCACAGCAGCGTCCCCCACAAACAGTCGTGGATTGAAAATGACCAATTTTTTATTATTACGTTTTTTGGAGGGAGGAGGGATTATTATTAGGTGCGTGTGTGAGTGTGTGTGTGGAGTAAGGAAACCTGCTCAGGATTGCGCCCTGACCTGCCTGGATTCGAACACAGGTCTCACGCTTGCAAGGTGAGCGCTCTAACCACAGAGCCACTGGAGCTCCACAGTGGATCTAAATGAAAATATCTTCCACACATGGAATTATTTTCATAAACTCCTTCACAATCCCAGCACCTCTCTATCTACTCTGATCGGCAACTTAATGATATAGTGGGCTCGCCTAACAACGAGGGGATCTGGGTTCGATTCCCAGCTTAGATTGAAACATTGGGCAAGTTTCCTTCTTGCTGTTTACCCAGCAGTAAGTAGGAACCCGGTTGTTAGTCGATTGGCGGATCGCTTTCCTGTAGGTGATAATCCCTTAAAACAAAATATTTTGGTCATTTTCAATCCACGGCTGTTTGTGGGGACGCTGCTGTGCGCAATTGGCTGCCGCGTTTCGCCCACAAATAGATACAGTCAATTCTTCGCGACGCCTCAAACCACTTCACAGAATATAGGAGCTCCTGTAGCTCAGTGGTTAGAGCGCTCGCCTTACAAACGTGAGACCTGTGTTTCGAATCCAGGCAGATCAGGGTGAAACCTTGGGCAAGTTTCCTTACCCCCCCCCCACCACACACCTAATAATAATCCCTCCAAAAAACTCCCCACAATAATAAAAATGGATCATTTCAACCCACGACTGTTTGTGGGGACGCTGCTGTGCACGATTGGCTGCCGCGTTTTTACTGCAAATATACAGTTAATTCACTTTACAGTCTATTCTGTGAAGTGCTTTGAGATACAGTCTCGAAGACGTGAAAAGCCGTTATATCCATGCAAGGATTATTATTTTTATTATCCCTTTTCTAGTTTGCCTCCACCCACAGGCTTCTCCTCCAGCCCCGAACATAAAATAAAATCTGGCTCTTTAACAGTGCGTTCCCCCCCTTCTTCCCTATATCGTATGCCAGGATTATTACAATTTATTATATCAAACGCCAGGATTATTATTACTTAAGTGAAACACAAACTGTTTAGTTTGCACACAGTGGTCCTGTGGCTCCACCCAGTGGCTGCGTTCAAAATTACACCAATAAACCATGGATTCTCCATCCCCAACTCACCTGGGTGTGAAAGTGAGGAGATATCATAATAATATTAATAATAATAATCATCATCATCTTTGCGTTGATGTAGCGGCTTTTCACACCTTCTAGCCAGTGTCTCAATGTGCTTCACAGCTTATACTGCAAGGATTATTCTTATTATTACTATTAGCAGCGGCTTGGGGGACGTCCTCCTGACGTGAAAGGCACAAAACAAGTGTAATGTTGTTGCTGTTGTTGTATTACTAATGCAGCCACAGATTGTCAGTGATGGGTCTAATCCTAATTCACATTTTCCATTAGTTCCCTAATCCACCGCTTGTGTGAATTCCACTTCACAATGATTGGAAATCGGTAACTCAAGGCCGCCAAACTCTAGGTGTTTGTTAAATCCGTGTTCGAAGCTTCTCTGAGGTGAGGTGAGAAAGGTACTTGGTTCCTCCCAAGCAGAGAACGCAGGGGTTAGAGCGCTGACCTCACAAGCGAGAGGACCCGGGTTTGATTCCCGGGCAGGCGGGGTGCGAAATAATGGCCAAATTTCCTTTCCCCGCACAGAATCAACAACAACTTGTACTTATACCATGCCCTCTACGCCAGCTGACATCTCAGAGCATTTAACACACACACATACACACACACACACACACAGAGCTCTTGTTTACCCAGCAGTCAGTAGGAACCCGGTTGTTAGACGATTGGCGGATCGCTTTCCTTTCCCTTGAAAATAGATGAAATAATTTGATCACTTCACCCCACGACTGTTTGGGGTGCGCAAATGGCTGCCGCGTTTCACTCACAAAACACTCAGTCACTACACTTTTGCAATGAATCCCGTGAAGCGCTTTATAATAATAATAATAATAATCCTGGAATTTGATATAGTGACTTTTCACATCTTCTAGACGTCTCAAAGCGCTTCACGGTATATACTGTAAAGTGAATTGACTGTATATTTGTGAGCGAAACGCATCAGCCGATTGCTCACAGCAGCGTCCCACAAACAGTCATGGATTGAAATGACCAATTTTATTTTTTTTTAATTTGAGGGATTGTTATCAGGCATGTGTGTGTGGAGGAAACTTCAAACACCAGTCTCATGCTTGTAAGGCGAGTGCTCTAACCACTGAGCTACAGGAGCTCCACAAATTATTATTATTATTAATACTCGGTTGTTGTTGTTCTGTGTGTAGATTAACTGACCAGAGCATCAATGGATAGTGACAGTGACCGGCCTTCTCCACGAGATGTCAGTAGGAGACTATTGTAATTCTTTTCTCTCTCAGGGACAATCATCAGCTGCTTTTGAAGCATTTGCTGAAATGGCGAACTTGTCTCTGGATAAAATTGTTCATTCACTGTGAGGTCTTTCAACTTGTTCAGTTGCAAAAGTTAGAGCGCTCACCTTACAAGCGTGAGACCTGTGTTCGAATCCAGGCAGGTCAGGGCCAAACCTTGGGCAAGTTTCCTTACTCCGCACACGCGCACGCACACACACACACACGCACGCACGCACACACACACACACACGCCTGATAATAATCCCTTCAAAAAAAATCATAAAAACTGTTCATGTCAATGCACAACTGTTTGTGGGGACACTGCTGTGTGCAATTGGCTGCCACGTTTCACCCGCAAATATATAGTCAATTCACTTTACAGTATATTCTGTGAAGCGCTTTGAGACGTCGATAAGATGTGAAAAGAGCTATATCAAAATGCAAGGATTATTATTGTTACTGTTGTTATTTTGGCAGCGCCATGGGACGCCCTCCCGATGTGAGAGGCGCTGTGTAAATGTTTTTTTCTAGTCATTCACACAGAAGAGATTGTGTTGACGTGAGTTAATGCAAATATCTTGTCAGTAGCTTCTTGGGAAGAATGTCACCTTTTTTTAATCTCTTTAGAGTGATGCAAGTAGTGGTTTGAGCCTTAGCGACTTGTATCCTAATAATATAATAATCCTTGCATTTGATATAGCGCTTTTCACATCTTATCAACGTCTCAAAGTGTTTCGCAGAATACACTGTAAAGTGAATTGACTGTATATATTTGTGGGCGAAACGCGGCAGCCAATTGAACACAACAGCGTCCCCACAAACAGTCGTGGATTGAAATGACCAATTTTTATTATTGTGTTTTTTTTGGAGGGATTATTATCAGGTGTGTGGTGTGTGTGTGTGTGTGTGTGGAGTAAGGAAACTTGCCCAAGGTTTCGCCCTGACCTGTCTGGATTAAAAACACAGGTTTCGTGCTTGTAAAGCGAGTGAGTGCTTTAACCGCTGAGCTACAGTAGCTCCACAAATAGTGGTTTGAGTCTTAATGATTTGTATCTTCCTGATGGATTAATTCCTCCCCCCTCCCAACATTATCCCTCCCCCTCCCCTCCTCCCCTTCCTTCCCCTCCTTCCCCTCCCAGCCTTCCCCACCACCACCCCCACACCCCCTCTCCTCAGCTTCTCACTTTCCTCACCTATGTGTACATGGGTTTAGTAGCGAGGTCCGACTTTCCACGAGTAAACATCACATTACGCAGCCCAACAGAATCCATCTGAAGTTTCCCCCTTTGTGCAAAGCCAACTGAAACTCTGCCTTATACTCTCAGTATTTAGTACCTTCTCGTCAGCTGGGTCTGATATTTCAAACACTCCAGGAACTCACTCGTTCCTTTAGGAGTTTTTTTAAAATTCCTTCCCCCTATCTCCTCCTCCCACCTCCCACCTCTCACCTCCTCCTTCCCCCGCACCCCACCACCTCTCCAATATAATCCCCAAATTATTTTTCTTTTATCGTTGTTTCGGGCAATATTTCAGAATTAAATTAAATCTCCCTCACCCCACCCCCATACTCCCTGCATCCAAGTTATAATAAATCCCTGTAGTGCAATAATAATATAATAATAAAATGCATTTTGATATAGCGCTTTTCAGGTCTTCTAGGTGTCTGAAAGCGCTTCACAGAAAAATACTGTAAAGTGAATTGACTGTATATTTTGTGAGTGAAACGTGGCAGCCAATTGCGCACAGCAGCGTCCCCACAAACAGCCGTGGATTGTTATATATATATATACGCACTATACACTATCACAATTGATAAAATCTATTTTCTTGATGAATCAAGCGCATTACTGAGTCAATCTAACTAAAGTGCGTCCTCCCTGCATTTGTGAAACTGTGCAACGCTACAAGGAATTTCACTTGAATGACTCAGTGTATGTGTTAAATGCAGATATTATTTGTCCTCGCTCATTAATCGTTAAGAGATAACAACACAAGACGAAGAATAACGCTCCTAGTATTGGTAACATGAATCTGCACGCCTGACAATAATCCATCCAAAAACAAACCTATAATAAATCAGTCATTTTAATCCACGAGTGTTTGTGGGGACGCTGCTGTGCGCAATTGGCTGCCACGTTTCGCCCACAAATATACAGTCAATTCACTTTACGGTATATTCTGTGAAGCGCTTTGAGACGTCAATAAGATGTGAAAAGCCGCTATATCAAATGCAAGGATTATTGCTTTTTGGACTGGACTTTTTATACCTCTGTGTTTTCAAGGCTTCGTTTGAATGCATTCACAGTTTTGTTAGGGGTTCAGAGAAAGAAGATTTATTTTTTTTAATTAAAAAAGTTCAATAAACAAAAATCAAAGCAGCACTTTTTAAAAAATCCTGTTAAACTTGCTACAAAACAATATTTGCGTTGGCTACAATCTTTTCCACATATATATATCCATATATATATAGGTCTCCGAACGATTAAAGAAGACAAAATATGAAACATATCTCTGTTATATTGACACAACTAATGCTTTAGCCTTAAGTTTATTGCGGCTTGAAAATGTCACACTAAAACATAAATATTTTTTTTCTCTCTCGTTCGCAAAATATTTTAAAAGTTTCTGTACACAATTTTGTTCTTTTCGTTTGTTATCAAAAGTCCCAATGCTACTGAAACTAACAAGTTTCAAACAATTTTTTTAGGGAGGTGGGTGGGGGCGGTGGGGGTGGGTGTGTAGGGGAGGTGGGGTGGGGAGAGAGGGGACTCACATTTTTTCTATATTATAAAACTACTGTTTTAAACTAGTACAAAATATGCAAATAATACGGTTTAGTAAATTTACAGCTTTTCACTTTCCCCGCGCTTTTTAATTCGAAAGGCAAAACAAATCCCTAATATTTGTACAAACTACTATTTTTATTTTAGAATATGAATTCAACATCCTCCACTTTCCCTCTGTTGCTTTTTAAAAAATATTCTCTTCCAGTAAAAGTTCAGTCGAAAGTGACCGCTTGTCACTGTGAAAAGGGCCGTAGGTTTTCACGTTAAAAATTGCCTAATGATTGGCTTCTGTGAAAAGTGTCTCGTTCGCAAAATAGCGCGGACCAGAAACGACCAGAAAGGAGCAGAATTTCGTCTTTTCCCCCCACCGCCCGCCCGCGACTAGGTTAAATTAAAATAATATATTCTCGTATTTTACACTATTTCTTTCAAATGATGAAATGCGATTCGGTAAGTAACGCTCTCTGCAAAAATCTAATTTACAATTCTGTATATAAAAATATAATTTATGGGCATTCCCCCATCCCCACCACCTCCATACATGCAACACACATTCGCGCACGCACACACACACGCACGCGCACACACAAAAAGTCTACCTTTTGTATTATTCTGGAAACAATGAGAAGTGATGGAGCGCAAGGAAATATGTGAAATATTCTTCATAGTGAGAATGTGAAATGTTCTTAAGTATCTGAAATCGTTTCATGACATGACGACATGTAGAAAAATATATTCTGTGAATTGCAAAACAGTTCCCTAACTGGTGTGTGTGTGGGGGGTGGGGAGGAGGGTTGGGTGGGGTGGGGGCAAGGTAACAAAAAACTTCACAGGGGAATAAATTAGCCCCAAAAATGTTTTGTTTTAAGGTTCTTGAAGGCTCCAGTTTCGCTCCCTTTTTGTCTCTCTCTCGCTATTTATTTTATTAAAAATAAGAAAAAAAATGTAAAGCACAAAATAACAAGTGATTAAAAATAAATGTGAACAAAATAAATAATAATCCCAAACTTTCTTATTAGGGCTGTTGTTGTCTGTTGAGTTGTCTACTTTGTGTGAGAGTGTGTGTGTGAGAGACTGTGCGTAGGCGAGTATGTGAGCGTGTGTGAGGGTGAGTAGGGTGAGTGTGTAAGTGTGTGTGTGAGTGAGTGAGTGAGTGAGTGAGTGAGTGAGTGAGTGAGTGAGTGAGTGAATTTGTGTGTGAGCGAGAAACTGACTGAGTGAGTGAATGAGTGTGGGAGCGAGTGAATGCACGTGAGAGCATGTGTGTGAGGATGAGCGAGCGAGTGAGTGTGTGTGTGTTCGTGTGCGTGTGTGTGTGCGTGAGTGAGCGTGTTTTTTTTAATTTCTGTTTATTCTCACCCACCGCCAGCCCCATCCACCCCTAAGCCCCCACTCCACCCCTGCCCCCAATTGACATCTGTCTGTCTGCCCATCCATCCATCCATCCATCCGTCCATCTTGTCTTATCTGTGTGTGTGTGTGTGTGTGTGTGTGTCTTTACAAGTCTCTCAACTAGAATTCAGCTCCATTCCCAGTGGATGGATGTAGTCACTGTGTAAGACCCAAGTTCCCAGTTGGTAGAGAGCCTTGGAGTACCAGTGGAGCCCGTCTCCCTGGACACTGCTGTTGGCCATGACTGTGGCAGTGACTGTGGTGGCGGGCGTCCGGCTGTGTGGCCAGAGAGCCGAGGAGATGGCGTGTCCGAGCCGGACCGGTTGAAAGGCCCAGTGGGCCAGCGAGTGTTCCTCGATCACCGCGTAACACGAGGCCCAAACCTGCTCCACCACCAGATTGCCTTCCATGGTCAACGGAGCGTAGGAGCCTTCCATCTCCTCCAAATAGACCCTCTCCACCACGGCCTTCCTCAGGCTCCGGGAGGCCGTGTCCGACACGTAGACGGCTTGTCCAGGCCTGACCCGGCTGGCGAAGGTGGCGCGCGAGCCCCCCCTCCCTCCCTCCCGCGGCACGAAGAGAAGGTGGGCGGCTGTCAGGGACAACCTCCTGGGAGGATCCAGGGTCTCCAACACGTAGAAGACCTTCTTGGCTTCCCGCTCGCGGTCCAGGAAGAGGATGAAGTCGCTGTAGATCAGGTCCCCCCGGTCGTCTGCGGCCTGGACTCGATCGCCTGCCACCAAGTCCCTCACCAGCTTGGTGCCACCGCCTTCCACTCGCACACTCGCAGAGCCAGGGAAACACCCTCCAGATTTGGCAGCCACTGAATTCTCTGTAGTATAAAAAATATTATTTTGGGGTGGGGTGGGATAGGGAGGGAGGGAGGGAGAAAAGAGATTAACTTTTACCACTGTTCGTTCAGGTGTCATTTATAAAATACAATAATAATAATCCTTGCATTTGATACAGCGCTTTTCACATCTTATCAACGTCTCAAAGCGCTTCACAGAATATACTGTAAAGTGAATTGACTGGATATTTGTGGGTGAAACGCGGCAGCCAATTGCGCACAGCAGCGTCCCCCACAACGGTCATGTATTGAACTGACCGAGTGAGTGTGTATGTGAGTGAGTGTGTGTATGGGTGTGTATGTGAGTGAGTGCTATACAAATGTCATTTTGTGGTTGTTGTTGGTGTTATGTGTGAGAGTGGGAGTGAGTGTAGGTAAGGAGGTGAGCGAGCGAGTGAGTGAGTGAGTGAGATTTTGAGTGATTGAGAATGAGTGAGTGAGTGAGTGTGAGAGTGAGATTTTAAGTGAGTGTGTGTGAGTGAGTGAGTTTGGTGTGTGTGTGTGTGTGTGGGGAGAGAGATTTTGACCATTCCTTATTTATGATGAACCTCAGGGGAGCAGAGACTTGCTGCCTGGAGATGGTGTGTGTGTGTGTGTGTGTGTGTGACACATGTAGTTTGACAGACCTCAAATACAGTGCAAAAAAATTAAAATCCAAATAAAGAGAGAGAGAGAGAGATTGTCATTGAGTTTCTACTAATTGAGCAGCAGGAGGGAGAGAGGGTGAGGGTGGGAGAGGGTGAGAGACATTTGATCTCATTCCCAGTACCCCCCCACTCCCCTCTCTCTCCCACTCCCCTCTCCTGAATCCCCCTCCCCACCCTGCTGTTTGCACAGGTGCAGAGAGAGAGAGACACACACACAGAGAGAGAGACACACACACACACAGAGATAGATCCTCTATGTGTCACTTCACACATAGGCTTCAGCCCACAGAACACAAGCTTTGGACCCAGAGTTTATTTGCTCAGCAGAAACACTGCCTTTTTTAAAATTAAATTTCCCTGGGACACTCGAGGTGTCTATTTGAATTTTAAATGGCCTTTTTTTTGTTTTTCTCTCTCTCTCTCTCTCTCTCTCTCTCTATCCCCCTCCCTCTCCCACCCCCCTCTCCCTCTCTCTAACTATAACTCATCCTGAATCCCTAACCTCCTTCCCCCCACCCACCCCCACCCTTCTCTCTCCCACTCTCTTGTCCACAAGCCAGCTTTGCATTCCTCTCCCTTGGATCATACCTTGAACAAATAGAGATAGACAGACAGACAGACAGACAGACAGATAGACAGATAGACAGATAGATAGATAGATAGATAGATAGATAGATAGATAGATAGATAGATAGATAGATAGATAGATAGATAGATAGAGAGAGAGAGAGAGAGAGATAGACAGACAGATGTAAATCAGAGCCCAATCACTTTATTATCATTATTATTATCATTATTATTGTTAGTGTGACTGAAGCAATCTGGTTTAACTCTATCCCCCCCCCCCCCCCCCCCTTAGGTTGTGTGGTTTATGATGACATTTATTCTAGTCTAGGCACACTCATAATAATATAATCAAATAATATTTCAAATGATAATTCCTAGCCTCAATTTGAGTGTATGTGGGTGGAGGAGAGGGGGGGTTGGGTTGGGGTATAAATTAAAGTACACAAGTATTCTGTGTGTGTGTGTGTGTAGTAAAAAAAAATGGTTGGTTGATTGGTGTGAATTTTGCAAACTGAATTAGAATTATATATTTTTTCCGATTTTTTTCCCCCAGAATTGGTGGGAAAAAAAACATCAATCTGATTTGTGGGATATTCTTGTTTCTCTTCCCGCCCCCCCCCCCCCCCCCCCCCCCCACCCCACTCTCTCCTCTCCTGACACTTTGCAACAAGAAAATCTTTTAGGATTTAATAAGATATCTCTTTCAATTCATAGTCGAATGGGTTGTGGTGGGGGGGAGGGGTAGGGGAGATGAGGAATTCTGTCCTGGACTGTTTAAAACTCTTTTCCCAATCGCTTCCCGTTCCCATTTTTTTTCTCCTACAAAATGTACAATTAATTCGCTTTACATTGCAGCCTATTTCTATGAAGGGCTTTTGAGACGACGTAATAAGACAAATGCAAAGAATTATTATTATTATTATGTGTGTGTGTGTACAGGGCAAGATTTAAAAGATCAGGGGAGTAAGAAAACTTGTTATTTTATATATCAAACCCTGTTAATTTACAACCTATTCCCTGTGAGACAAATAAATAATTGGGTTTAAAAGTATTGGAATTTGTTACCGTTAAACGTTATCAATTTCAGACTATTTTCCAGTTCATTTCCTCAGCCCCTGAACTCTCTCTGTCTGTCTGTCTATCTATCTGTCTGTCTGTCTGTCTGTCTGTCTATCTATCTATCTATCTATCTATCTATCTGTCTGTCTAGTCCCACTAAGCAAAGAATAAAACACTCTATCAAATGACATTCTCTCTCTGTCAATGAAGAATATACACTTTGTAAAGGAAGGAATTTTTAAGACAACACAAAAAAAACACTATTCTCATCTACCCCCCCCACCAATCTATCAGCAAACTAAGTAGGTACTGTATAAATGTGATAAATTTCTGTCTAACCATCACTGAGTATTATTATTATTATTATTTCTTTAAGCAAAGAATCTTTCTGTATTTGTTTTAATCTGTGCTTCAGATAGTTTCTGGGGCTTGTCACTAGACTTTTTGTTTTGTGTAAACTCCTTGGTGTTGCAAAGACCCTAATACTATAACACTGGCCATCACTGTCCCTGTACTTAGAGAGAAAGAGAAAAGAGAGAGAAAAGAGAGTGTGACAGCGGCACCTGTTGTTGAATGTTAGTTATGAAAATCAGATCATTGCTCATCCCAGACTTGGAAAAGGTGAGGGGGAGAGGGAGGGGATGGGAGGGGGGAGAGAGAGAGGGAATGGGAGGACAGAGGGAGAGAGTGGGTCGGGGAGATAGAGAGAAAAGGGGAATGAGAGGAGAGAGGGGGGGAATGTGAGAGGAAGAGAGAATGGGAGAGAGGATGAGCGAATAGGAGGGGGAGGGAATGTGTGAGAGAGGGAATGGGAATGAGGGAGAGATGGGGAAAGAGATAAAGAGATAGGGAGAGAGAGGGAATGGGAGAGACAGACACTGAGACAGAAAGTAAATGTGTGTATGTGTGTGTGTGTTTGATGATAATAATCCTTGCGTTTGATACAGTGACTTTTCACATCTTATCAATGTCTCAAAGCGCTTCCCGGGATATACTGTAAAGTGAATTGACTATATATTTGTGTGTGAAACGCGGCAGCCAATTGCGCACAGCGGCGTCCCCCACAAACAGTCGTGGGTTGATGATGATGATGTACAGTATACTGTATAGATAGACAGACAGGTCTGTTGATGTGTGTTGCGTGCGTCTGTGTGTGTGTGTGTGTGTGTGTGTGTGTCTGTATGTGAGTGTGTGTGAGTGTGTAACCCTCACCTGCTTTCACTGAGCAGTGGATGTGCGCTTTGGATTCATAATAAACCCAGTCAAAGCCAGCCTCTGCCGCCAGCCTCGCCAACATGCCGTACTTGCTGCGGTCTCTATCTGAGGTGGTGATGTCCACAGCCCTGCCCTCGTAGTGAAGGGACTCCTCGGAGTGATGTCCGTCCTCATCCCAGCCTTCTGTCACCCTCAGCTTGACCCCAGGCCATTGGTTCATGACCGAGATGGCCAGGGAGTTCAGCTTGTCTTTACATCTCTGTCAAGGCAAGATGGGAGAGATGGGAGAGGCAGGGAGGGAGAGAGAGGGGGGTGGGGGGGGATATAGAGTAGATATACAAGGGTTGGTGGGATGGGTGGGGAGAGAGCGGGAGGGAGAGGATGGAGTAGAGGGAGGGAGAATGGGGGAGGGAGGGAGGGAGAGATAGGGTGGGTGAGTATGGGTGAGAGGGAGGGGGATGTAGAGTAGATATATAAGGATTGGTGGGATGGGTGGGCAGAGAGGGGAAGGGTTGGGAGAGGAAGGATGGCGGAGAGGGAGGGAGGATGGGGGAGGGAGTGAGGGAGGCAGCGAGAGGGTGGGTGAGTATGGGTGAGAGGGAGGGAGAGAATGGGGGAGGAGAGTGGGAGAGTATAGGGGAGAGGGTGGGTGAGAGGGAGAGTATAAGGGAGAGGGAGGGAAAGAGGGAGTGTGGGAGCATATGGGGGAGAGGAGAGGGAGGGAGGAGAGAGAGAGTGGAGAAAGGAGGGGTGGGAAAAGGCAAATAATGAGTGGGTGAGAGGGAGGGAGAGAGTGTGTGTAGGAGAGTATGTGAGAGAGGGAGGGAAGAGTGGGTGAGAGAGGGGGGTAGAGGGAGAGAGACATGTGGACAAAAAAAGCAGAATTTGTTTTGCATTTTAAAACAAGTCATTGTTACTCCCATTTTCATTGAGTGTGTACCAGCCTCCAACCCACCCAAACCAACTGAACACTCATCTCTAATCGCTCATCGTTGGCAAATTATTTTGCCCTAAAAGTTTGGCTACGAAGAAAAAACATCACCATAATAATAATAATCCTTGCATTTGACATCGCGTTTTTCACATCTTCTAGACTGTGTCTCAAAGCGCTTCGAGGAATATACTGTAAAGTGACTTGACTGTGTATGTTTATGGGCAAAACGCAGCAGCCGATTGCGCAAAGCAGCGTCCCCACAAACAGTCGTGGGTTGATGATGATGATGTACAGTATACTGTATAGATATACAGACAGGTCTGTTGATGTGTGTTATGTGTGTGTGTGTCTGTGTGTGTCTGTGTGTGAGCGTGTGTGAGTGTGTAACCCTCACCTGCTTTCACTGAGCAGTGGATGTGCGCTTTGAATTCATAAACCCAGTCAAAGCCAGCCTCTGTCATGGTTTAAAATGACCAATTTTTATTATTGTGGTGTTTTTTTTTCGATGAATTATTATTAGGAGTGTGTGTGTGTGTGTGTGTGTGTGTGGAGTAAGGAAACTTTCCCAAGGTTTCGCGCTGACCTGCCTGGATTTGAACACAGGTCTCAGGCTTGTAAGGTGAGTTCTCTAACCACTGAGCTACAGGAACTCCACATATATTTGATGGCAGCAATTTCAACATGAAACGCTTTGAGCTGTTGAGACATTTCTACAGGTACTGGGTCGAATGAAAGGATTTATTATATTATTATATATTGTCCCATTTTCTCTTTCAAACATCAAATAAAGAGGTAAGTTAAAAAGTATGGAAGCGAATACTTTTTCTTGGGCTGTTTACTTACTGGGTATAGAATGTGAAATCTCTATTACTCTCACACACACTCACACTCTCTCTTATATTATTAGACAAAAAAACTCCTCAAATGCATTTTTTTATATTATAAACGTCAGTTTTCTCCCAAGGCAAATCTACATCTACATCCACGGCAAATTCCAATGTGTCAAAATAAAATGCTTTGACTTATGAGCTACAGAAAACATATAAACCTTTTCAGGACTGAATGGGTAGGTGTGTGTGAGAGTGTCAGTGAGTGTGTGTATGGGAGTGTGAGCGTGTGTGAGTGAGTGTGTGAGTGTGTGTGTGTGAGTGTGTTAATGAATGTATGAGTGAGATAGTACGTGTGTGAAAGAGTGTGTGAATGAGTGTGTGAGTGTGAATGAGTGTGTGTGAGAGTGTTAGTGTGTGAGTGAGTGTTTTGGAGACGACACACACACAATTACATGCACATATAACCTCACACACCAATCCAACACATCAAACTCCCTTTATGATCAATAGATGTCTAGATTGTCACGATTGTTTTTTGCTCTACTCCACCCCACTCATGTGTGTGTGTATGTGTGTGTATATCATAAATATATATAGAGAGAGGACAAAACTACTACTGATAGTTGACTGTCAAGAGACAGAAGCCTTGAAACTATTTCATTCATTCATCAAAGTCGGGTGGGTAACAGAGTAACACACAACCCACAGTAACAACTGCATATAAAGCTTTGTGCTGTCTCCCAGCAAATACACACACACACATACACACATATACATATATACACACACATATATACACATACACATATACACACGTATATACACACACATACACACACACATACACACACACACAAACACATATACACACACACATATACACACACATATATACACACAAACACATTTACACACACACACTTACACATATACACACACATATATACACACACATATACACACAAACACATATACACACACACACATACACACACATATATATACACACACATACACATACACACACATTTACACACATACACACACACATATACACACACATATATATACACATACACACACACACATATATACACACACATATATACACACACACATATATACACACACACTCATACACATATTTATACATACACACACACACACTCACTCACTCACTCAATAAAGGTGTTTAATCTATATCCCCGCTGACAGGCTGTTGTGAAAATGTGTTGCAGAGAAGTAAACACTTATCAGATAGATGTCAGTGTCAACAACTGGCTGTGTGGGGGCTGTCACATACAGGGGAGGTGTGTGTGTGTGTGAGTGTGGAGGGGATGGGGGGGGGGGGGTGTATGAGGGGAGGGGGATTTCCCCCCAATCTCCCCACACACCCACCCCAACACTGCAAACTCCATCTCACCTCACATACACTCACACATACATACAGAGAACACACACACACACACATACGTGTAACATACACATATCATACAATACATGCATTACACACATACATAGACGTACACACACACACACACACACACAGGGGAAAATCGACATCAGGTCAGAAGTTCAATCGCTCGCAGCTGATGCGGTAGAAAGGGAGAGAGGGGGGAGAGAGACAGGGAGAGAAGGAGAGGGAGGGAGGGAGGGAGGGAGGGAGGGGAGAGGGAGAGGTAGGGATGGAGGGAGAGAGGGGGTTCGCAAGAGGGAAAGAGGGAGAGATGGAGGGAGAGAGGGCGAGAGATAGGGAGAGAGGAGGAGATGGAGAGAGAGAGAGACAGAGAGCAAGAGGGAAAGAGGGAGAGATGGAGGGAGAGAGGGCGAGAGATAGGGAGAGAGGGGGAGATGGAGAGAGAGAGAGAGAGAGAGAGACAGAGAGCAAGAGGGAAAGAGGGAGAGATGGAGGGAGAGAGGGAGAGAGATAGGGGGAGATGGAGAGAGAGAGAGGGGGTTCGCAAGAGGGAAAGAGGGAGAGATGGAGGGAGAGAGGGCGAGAGATAGGGAGAGAGGGGGGAGATGGAGAGAGAGAGAGACAGAGAGCAAGAGGGAAAGAGAGAGAGATGGAGGAGAGAGGGCGAGAGATAGGGAGAGAGGGGTAGATGGAGAGAGAGAGAGAGAGAGACAGAGAGCAAGTGGGAAAGAGAGAGAGAGGGAGAGAGATAGGGAGAGAGGGGGGGATGGAGAGAGAGAGAGAGAGGGAGAGAGGGCGAGAGATAGGGAGAGAGGGGGAGATGGAGAGAGAGAGAGAGAGAGACAGAGAGCAAGAGGGAAAGAGGGAGAGATGGAGGGAGAGAGGGAGAGAGATAGGGAGATGGAGAGAGAGAGAGAGAGACAGAGAGCAAGAGGGAGAGATGGAGGGAGAGAGGGAGGGAGAGAGGGGGAGATGGAGAGAGAGAGAGGGGGTTCGCAAGAGGGAAAGAGGGAGAGATGGAGGGAGAGAGGGAGAGAGATAGGGAGAGAGGGGGAGATGGAGAGAGAGAGAGACAGAGAGCAAGAGGGAAAGAGGGAGAGATGGAGGGAGAGAGAGAGAGAGAGATAGGGAGAGAGGGGGAGATGGCGAGAGAGAGAGGGAAAGAGGGAGAGATGGAGGGAGAGAGGGGGAGAGATGGGGAGAGAGGGGGAGATGGAGAGAGAGAGCAAGAGGGAAAGAGGGAGAGATGGAGGGAGAGAGGGTGAGAGATGGGGAGAGAGGGGGAGATGGCGAGAGAGAGAGGGAAAGAGGGAGAGATGGAGGGAGAGAGGGTGAGAGATGGGGAGAGAGGGGGAGATGGAGAGAGAGAGCAAGAGGGAAAGAGGGAGAGATGGAGGGAGAGGGAGAGGAATGAGTGGGGGTGAGAAAGGAGGTAAGAAACCGAGACTAAATTCGGAAGAAAACTACACACACACACACACAATACCGCAATAATACACACAGATATACAGTATAGGTATATCACTATAGACAGCCACATCTCACATCCCCCAGAGAGGGGGGGGGGGGGGGGGGGGGGCGGGGGGGGACTTCTGTGACAATAAGGAACTATGACTTATTTTATTTTTATTTTAATTATTACTATTTTTCAAGTCTCCCTCATCTCTCGGTCACCCTGTCTGTCTATCTCTCTGCCTATCTTTCTCTCTGTCACTCTCTCTATCTGTCTCCCTCTCTCTCTCTCTCTCTCTCTGTCTCCCCCTCTCTGTTTCTCTCTGTCTGTCTCTCTCTCTGTCTCCCTCTGTCTCTCCCTCTCGCTGTGTCTATCTCTCTCTGTATCTCTCTCTGTCTCTCTCTGTGTCTTTCTGTCTCTGCGTCTATCTCTCTGTGTCCCCCTCTGTCTGTGTCTATCTCTCCCTGTCTCTGTGTCTCTCTCTGTCTCTGTGTCTCTCTCTGTGTCTATCTCTCTGTGTGTGTCTCTCTGTCTCTGTGTCTATCTCTCTGTGTCTCTCTCTGTCTCTGTGTCTCTCTCTGTCTCTGTGTCTCTCTCTGTCTCTGTGTCTCTCTCTGTGTCTATCTCTCTGTGTGTCTCTCTGTCTCTGTGTCTATCTCTCTGTGTCTCTCTCTGTCTCTGTGTCTCTCTCTGTCTCTCTCTGTGTCTCTCTCTGTCTCTGTGTCTATCTCTCTGTGTCTCTCTGTTTCTGTGTCTATCTCTCTGTGTCTCTCTCTGTCTATCTTTCTGTCTCTCTCTCTCTCTCTCTGTGTGTCTCTGTCTCTCTCTGTCTCTGTGTCTATCTCTCTCTGTCTCTGTGTCTCTCTTTTGTGTCTCTCTGTCTCTCTCTGCCTCTGTGTCTATCTCTCTCTGTCTCTGTCTCTCTCTTTCTGTCTCTCTCTCTGTCTCTGTGTCTCTCTCTGTCTCTGTGTCTATCTCTCTGTGTGTGTCTCTCAGTCTCTGTTTCTCTCCATCTACCTCTGATTCCCTCTCTGTCACTCTCTCTGCCCCCCCTCCTCTCTGTGTCTCTATCTCTAATTAAACGAGTTGCTCACTAAAGGATTGTCGGCACAAACAGTCTTAAATTAACGTTTGTTCAGTTTCCCATCCAACCAGGACTAACATACAGACACAATGTTTACTACACTAGAGAGAGCGATTAAATACACACTCACACACACTCACACAGACTCTCACTGGCTCACACATTCTCTCACACACACTCACTCACTGAACACACTCTCACACACACTCACACACACACACTCCACACACACTCACCTCACACACACACTCTCTCACACACTCACTATCTCACACACTCACTATCTCACACTCACTCACTATCTCACACACACTCACTCTCACACACTCCTACCTCACACACACTCACTATCTCACACACACTCACTATCTCACACACACTCTCACACACACTCACACACACTCACTATCTCACACACACTCTCACACACACTCACTATCTCACACTCACACACACTCACTATCTCACACACACTCACAACTCACACACACTCTCACACACACTCACTATCTCACACACTCACACACACTCACTACTCACACACACTCACTATCTCACACACACTCTCACACACACTCACTATCTCACACACCACTATCTCACACTCACTCTCTCACACTCACTCTCTCACACACTCTCACACACACACACCTCACACACACTCACTATCTCACACACTCACACACACTCACTATCTCACACACACTCACTATCTCACACACACTCCACACACACTCACTATCTCACACACACTCACTATCTCACACTCACTCTCTCACACTCACTCTCTCACACTCTCACACACACACACTCTCACACACACTCACTATCTCACACACACTCTCACACACACTCACTATCTCACACACTCCACACTCACTCAACACCCACACACACACTCTCACACACCCTCACACACACACACACCCACACACCCACACCACCACTCCACAACACACCTCACACACACTCCACACACACTCACACCACACACACTCTCACACACACTCACATCTCACACACACCTCACACACACCACTCACACACACACTCACACACACTCACTCACACACACACTCTCACACACACCCACTAACTCTCACACTCCCACACACACTCACTCTCACACACACTCACTCACTCTCACACACACTCACTCACACACACACACACACTCACACACTCTCACACACACTCTCCTCACACACACTCAAACACTCACTACCACACACTCACACACACACTCACACCACATCTCACACACACCTCACACACTCACACACTCACTACTCACACCACTCACACACACCACTCACACACACTCTCACACACACACACACTCACCACACAACTCACAACTCACCACACTCACACACACACTCACACACACTCACTACACACACACACTCTCACACCACACACTCACACACTCACACACTCACCACACACTCACACACACTCACACACACCACTCACACACTCACACACACTCACTATCTCACACCTCACACACACTCACACACACTCACTATTCACACACACTCACACACCACACACACTCTCACACACACTCACACACACTCTCACACACACTCCCACACACACTCACACACACACCTACTCACACACTCACACACCACCACACACACCCACACACCCACAACACACACCCCACACACACCACACCACCCACACACTCACTATCACACACACACAACACCACACACACTCACACCCACACCACACACACCACTCCCCACAATCACACACAACCACCACACACACTCACACTCACACCACAACACCTCACACACACTCACTATCTCACACACACTCACACACACTCACTACACACACACACTCACACTCACTACCCACAACACCCCCACACACACACCCTCACACACACACCCACAACCCCACACACACCACCCCCACACAACACCACAACCACACACCCACCAACCACACCCACTCACACCCCAACACACACCCCCACACACACTCCACACACACCCACACACCCACTCACACACCCACCACACACACACACACTCACACACACTCACTACCTCACAACACTCCACACAACACACACCACACACCCACACACACCTCACACACCACACACACCCCCTACTCACACACCCCCACAACACACTCACCCACCACACACACACACCCACACACCACACACACTCACCCACCACACACACCACACCCACACTCACACACACTCACACTCACACACACCCACACACCCTCACACACTCACAACACACACACCTCACACACACTCACACCTCACACACACACACACTCACACCCAACACACACACTCTCACACACACCACACACACACCCTCACACACACACACACACACACACAACTCACACACACACACACCTCTCCACACCCACACACACACACACACACACCTCACACACACTCCCACACACACACACACACTCTCCTCACAACACACTCACCACACACTCACACCACACACACACACTCTCACACACACTCACACTCAACTCACACACACACACACTCACACTCACACACACACACACACCTCACTCAACACACTCCACACACACACACACACACACACTCACACACTCACTCACACACACATCTCACACACTCTCTCACACACTCACTATCCTCACACCACTCACTCACCTCACTCACACACACTCACTATCTCACACACTCACAAACTCACACACACACTCTCTCACACACACACTCACACACACTCACTATCTCACACCTCACACAACTCACTATCTCACACACACTCACTATCTCACACACACTCACTATCTCACACACACTCTCTCACACCACTCACACACACTCACTATCTCACACCACACTCTCTCACACTCTCACACACTCACACACACTCACCTCACACACACACTCAAACACACACACACTCTCTCTCACACACTCTCACACAA